>CM038219.1:81453851-81507804 GCA_021442155.1 Cymbidium sinense | reverse complement strand
GCTTCTTTTCTCCTAAAACTCCTCGATCACGAAGAGAGCTCTTCATGCAACTCTCTGTTAGAGTTGGCCAGTCAAGTAAGCTCCAAAGTTGCTTTATCCTTCTCTTCCTCCTGCTAAGCCACTTCAGCCTAAAGGTCTTTGTGCTCAGCTTCTAGAGATAAAAGATTTGTCTTCACAGTTGATAGCTAGGACTTTATATAGTAAGCCTCCTTTCTCTTAGTAAGAAATTTGTGGCAGATTTTCCAGGTCGCTTGCAATGCCATTACCTAAGAGGTCATGATGGAATAGAGAAGTTGCCCATTAAGAATCTCCTCCAAAAGCTCATCATACTCCTTGGAGTAGATTACCTATGCTCGTATTCTTTATTGGTTAGCAAAGTTAATTTTAGAGTATAGTTTTCCTTTGCATACTCATCCTTCTCCTCTCCTTTAAGCTTGCTCCTTTGCTAACGATCCCAAGGAGCAAAGCTCGTAGATCTCTTCCTATAGTTTTAAGGAGTTGTACTCAGCCTGACCTCATTAGTTGTTAGAGCTATACTCAGACACTCTTCTTCCTCCTCGCAAACTCACCATCAGCGCCAAGCTTGAGCTCCCCAACTTCATGCTCTCCCTCCTTGAGGAACTTAACCATGTCATCATCAAGCTCAGTGGTGATAAGGTCTCCTCTACTATAGCAAAACATGCAAAAATAATTGATGAGATTGACTCATAAAGATTCCTATCAATTTGCTAGTAAAGAAAGAAATAGTCACTACAAAGTAAAATTTTTTAAGTGGAGATAAAAAAAGATGTTCAAGGTTCGACACCGTAGCTATCCATCGCCCCATTTTATTCACCATCAAGCTCACTAAGCTTGGTCTCCTTACTCACTAAGTAGAGAAGAGGGAGAGTTAATATCAAACATTTGAGGAGCTCCTAACAAAAAAGTTTTTTGAGTGCTAGCATCACACCTTGTTCACCAGAATGTGAACCTTCAACAAAGTCGCTAAGAATCGTCCCGTCCTGATGGACTTTTACCATGAATACTCACCTAAAAAGGCTCATGCTCCATGGAATTTCTTCCTACATGAGCAGGATGAAAGTCATAATACTCGCCAATATGTTAGGAAGAACTGAGGCAACACTAATATATAAAAATTGAGAACATTAACCCACTTGCAAGGCAGTGGTAGCCAAAACCCATTTCTAAAGTGATGGAGTGGGATGCACAACTTATTGACTTTAAAGTGAAGGAGAAGGAGACTTGTGCAATGAATACTTTCAAATAAATAAGCTAATGTGAATTCCTTAGTTGAGAAATTACTTTGAAACAATAAAGCAAGAAATCCATTTAAGAATCAATGTACTCTTATGAAACTCTTTTATGATATTAAAGCTATAACACTTGCAAGGCAAAAATGATTTCAATCCAATAAAAATAAATTGTTTTTCAAATCACTTGAGATGAGAATGAAAAATCTTACGAAAAACTTTAACAATAATTCATAAAAGTTCTTTTCATCCAAATCAAACAATTGAAAAACTAAAAATCAAAAGCATATAATGGATTGAAAACTCTTACTCATATCTTTATACATGTAAGCAATGAGGGCAAGACTTGAGTTGATCTTTCCAAATCTTGAAGAAGCAACAAAGTGAGTTTCAACCAAGCAAGAATTAAATGGGAATTGTTAACTTGTTAGCACTTTGAATCTACCAAACAATTTGCAAGGTTTTGGCCAAAGGATTCTAATGAGAAAGAAAAGAAACTTGGCACTTAATCTTCAAGAGACATTTAAAAAAAATTGCAAGGGTTTGGTCTAGAAAGAGGAAGCAAGAGAACTAAAAGCTAAAGGAAAACCTCTTTAAATAGAATAGAGGGTCAGCTAAATTGTATTAGAAAATTATTTGATTTTTATTTGAATATCTCAATCATATAATCCAAAATTTTCAATTTGAAATTTTCAACCAAGTATGATTGGAATGAGAGAGAGATATAAGGATGAATATTAATCAATCCAATCAAATAAAATTAAGGGAATAAATCAATAATTTTTGGCCAAATAAGGATAAAGAGAGGGAAAATTAATTTGGTAAAAATTTGAACTTGAATAATAAGCACATGATTTAATTTTAAAATTTAATTGAATTCAAACTTTAATGATATCAACCATGCAAGGGTGGAGGGAATTATTTTGAATCCACTTAACATAAACAAGGTATCCTTAATTAATTAAGGAATCGATTTTGGAAGTGATTCAAAATAATCTTAATTTAAAATATAGTAAGGATCAATTAGCATGGGATGGCAAAAGCATTTACAAAAAGAGTTCATCCATGATTTAATGCAACAAATATGAGAGATCAATTAACTAATATAGATTTGAAACATTAAGAAAAATCATGAAATAAAAATAATAAAATAAATCAAGAAAAATAAACATGGATTCCAGCCACAATGTTTTCAAGTATAGATTCAATCTCCATTTAATACAATTGATCATGAATAAATTATAGAAATTAAAATTAGAATATATTTTAATTAATTTAAATAAATCAAGTTACTCCAAATAAAATACTAGAAGGTCATATATTTTCATAAATAATTAAATTAAAAATAGAAACTGTATAAATATATGGATCATTTGAATTTTAATTTAAATTAACTTAAAATAAATCAAATCAACTTTAATTAACTTAATTAAATCATGATAGGGTCAACCACAATAATTCATAAAAGGATAAAATCAATTTGGCAACTTATGGCAAGAACAATTTATTTTAAATTCAAAACTCATTTGAATTTCAAAATTCAAATAAAATGAATTTTAAAATTTTAAAAATAAAAAATATATATTATGACAATAAATTCCATAACTCTAATAACATTTATCATGCCAAAAATCATAAAACATTAGGCCAAAACAAAATTGGGATGACAATTATAATGTGAGAGAGAAAAATAAAAGAATAGGAGAGAGAAAAATAATAAGAATAATTTCACTCTAATGCATAAATAAATGGATAGTTAATAAGATCAAATATGGAAATAACTAAATGAAGTATGAACTAAATCTAACACACTTTAAAACACAATGGATAAGACTTAATTACATGCAAGTACTTAAATTATCCAAAAAGAATAATTTAAAGAATAATTGAAAATATCATGCAAATAAAATATAAAAATTTATACAAAAATTCAAAAAATTATATGGAATTATTAAAACAATAATTTTATATTATTAAGCTCTTAATTGTCTTATTATTGCATAACATAAGAAGATTCTCATACTGCCCTAATATAGCTCATATGACTTTCCTAATCTAACTATGGAAGTTGAGTATCGTGAATTCCTTAAATACTTAAAATAAACAACTAGTAGCATCAAGAATATATATTAATTATTAATAAAATTCTAAATTAAGAATGATGATCATAATGATTACTGTGGATAATTTATCTTACAAAGAAATTATTAGTTTGTATTAGACAAAGTTTGTTATCATCAAATCAAATTTTAAGATACACAATATATATACTCAATATGCCTTCACTATGACTCTAGATTTAACAAAGATTGGAACTCATCTATCTCCTGCATAGACAAGTTCAAAGCTTCCCTTGGTAGGTTGGCAAACTCGAAAGAGTCGCAAACACACGTGGTTCCTCAACTTCATCCCTATGTGACTGGGAGGACTCACCTTTTACAAACTCGCCACTGTCTTGACGAGTAGGAGATGGAAAGCTCACCAACAATTATTTATGTTAAAGGAAGTGAACTTAGTTTTTGCAGTGGGTGCCTTAGTGATTGTCCCTATGAATGTAAGCCCTCTTCAGTGACCATGCCCACACCACCAAGTCAGCCCATGACAAGCCTGTAGTCACCACTGGATGGTGAGAAAGGAAATCATCAAAAATTAGAAATAAAATATCAATAAGGGGATTCACCAAAAGCCAAACCTTCATAAATGAAAGTTATGACTGAAGAGAATGGAATTCTTTTCTACTCGGATCATGACCTAATAAATCTTTCACTGTAAGGTGAATTAGGTTCATAAAACTACCTGGGATATTAGAAGAAATAAATTAAAGGGTCAGTGAGCACCCTTCATTTCCCTCGGCTGACTCCTACACATTGGTCATGCTCAGCTATGATCAACAAGAAATTTTTTAAGTTAAATAAAGGAATTGACAAAGCTAAAGTGGGTCTCAATTTGCCCAAACAATTTTATATAATCTCCCTTTCAGAGACGGTTCTCATCAATCGGCACACCATAGCTTTCTTGTGCTAAAAAATCAAAGGAACTTTATCATCATCCTCCTCAACACCCTCAGCTCACGTGGAGGGTAGCATTACTAGCAGCTTTCAGCCTTAGCAGGGCAAGTACTCAGTCCCTCTTGCAAATCTCGTACAACCTATAAGACTGGAGCCATGCAAGGTTCGACAATGATGGGGGCATGTATACTAGCTCCAAACATAGAGGCAGTAGTGACTTTGCTAGACCTATTGGCCTTCTTTGCTTTCTTCCATAGATTGGTCAAGATGTAGCTGAGTAAATATCATCATGAGGCTTCTTAATGTCTATGGCGGGTAACCAAATACTTCTTGTAGATTCAAAAAAAAAAAATTAATTTGGTGAGTGACATTGTGTATCGTGATATGTTCCAAAGGAAAAAAAAAGAAAGGTTTCTTTTATATCCATTGAGATCGAGACACCTTGAAGGAATGAATCCGCATAAAAGGTAATGGAACGTTTCATAATTATGTAAATTTTTTCTTTGAGATTCATTAAATGCTTACAGACTAATGTCACTTTTTATTCTTCTATCTTTTTACAAGTCATATTTACAAGGAGTGGAAGAAATAGAGAGCGAAATGCATGTCCAATGGAACAAATAAGCATGAGTGATTTTAATAGCAAGGCTATTAGAATAGCCAAACCAACACGAAATTATACTTAACAATAAAGACTAGCTACAAACAGGTGAGTTGAAGACTTAAAGAAATAACAAAAGAACCAACCATAGATTACTCCTCCCATTGCGAGTAAATAGTTACAAAGGTCGGACAACCGTCATCACTTGAACTCGATAGCCTGGCCACAAATCAAGCAATTGGACCAAAATGATAGTATACTTGCTAGATTCATTACTTTCATATACTACCTTAAATCAGGTGAATCCATCTCTGTTCTAACTTACCATATATATTCTTATCATATGTATAGACCCCGCTTAGGACATAAAAGGGGGTTACCTTTATTCTTACATGGACTTTTTTGTTCTCTTGCTTTTCACAACGCTTATACTCTGGATTATTAAGAAATAAAATTCATTTTACTTTTCTACTCTTTTTGACCTCTCAGCTTTACTTTACTTTATCTAACCCTATTTTCTAGGTATCTAAGAAGGCTCTTCCTCACTCCATGAACTAATTTAATTCTAACAAATTCACAGTATGTATTCCTCTATTCTTTTTGCAAGATGCCTCTATAAGAAGCTATATATATATATATATATATATATATATATATATATATATATATATATATATATATATATAAATATATACCATATAATGTGCATGAACTCGAGTTCATTAATGTAAAGGATCAAAGAAGCATTCAACAACGATTTAAACTTTGGCATGTGTTATCCTTATTAACTCAAGTTTAATGAAATAATTTTTGTAACATCATTTTTATATTTTTAATATATTTTGATAGATTTAAGGTCAAAATCATTTGAATACTTTAAAATACATTTCTTTTTTTTTTTAAATGTTTTTTATAATCTAGACTTTTTTTATTCAATTAGAGAATGTACTTCAAAATTTTAATTAAAATTTATTTAAGATTATTTAAATTCATTTAAATATTTAAATCAATAGGTTTATGTTTTAAATGTTAATCCTAAAAGCTCAATCAACTTAATGAAAATGCTCAGTGATGATATGAATTGTTCATGTAATTACAAGTTGGATTACCCAAATTTATTAACCTATTAGTACGTAATAAATTTGAAAAATATTAATATTAGATTTTAAAAATGATCAATTAAAGTCAATAATTTTATATTATTTAATAGGAGATACGTGAGCGCTAATTGGCTAATAAAATAGTTGAAATAAATTTTTGTAATTAATAATATTTTTAATTAGTGATACTTAGTGTAATTAAGCATATTAAATTTAATTTTAGGGCTTCCCAACCCCAAATTGATGGACATATGGTCTAATAAGCTCTAATTAAATCATTAGGATTGCCAAAATTAATCCATAATTATATTATTGTTGAATTAATTATAATTAAGTAGAAGCTTATAAAAATAATTTTAATGATAGTTTATTGAAAAAAACTATAAATTTTAGTTTTAGTTTATAACTTTTAAATAAGTAATTTTAAGAATTTTTCTTTAAAACTTAACTATTTGTTTAGCTTTAGTTATTTCATATGTTTAAATATATTCAAACATATTTACAAGCTAGTAAATCTAATGAGGTGACAAACATGAAATAACAATCAATGATCACCATTCATGTGTAATCAAGTTGTGTGCCTAATAATACCTTTTACTAAACTCTATGTTTTAAAATTCAACATTGTTTAAAAGAACAAGATGAAGTAAATGGTGGAAATAACAAGCGGGGATGTAAAGTAGGTGTTCTAGTTTACCAAGGCATAAAGTAGGTATAAAGTTTGAAGGACTAAATGTTATCCAATAGTCATTTATGCACAAATTTGATATGGCACATTCATTGGGGATCTAAAAAGCTATATGGACTTTAGAAGAGACTAAAACAAAAAGGTGGAGTCATAATAATTGAATCATATTGTCCTTAAAGACAAATAATCTTAAGCTCTTATGATCCTACATAAAATCAATGCAAGATAAACTAAATCATGTATACTATTTTTATAGCGAAATCCATGAAGAGGGGGAATCATACAACCTTGAGAGATAGAGAACAATTCCTAATATTGACTCAAGAGACAAAAATATATACAACTGACTAGATTTTCACTATTTGATGCATGACACTTGATATAGTTTCTTTTGACTCTAAGAGATTTGATTTTTTTAATGGCATTTGCCTCCATATTTAAGTATATCTTGAGCGAGGTATTTAAGACCTATCATAGCTAAGTAGATAACTATTATAACTAGTTTGGACCCTTTGATCGAATTAAGCCCAAATAGATCTATTTGATCTACATGAACAATTTTACCCAATTGTTTAAATTGACTATTTCTTGTTCATTAGAACTTTAATAGGTAAACTATATATGACTTGACCTTAATTACCCTTTATTATGTTGGTTTTCTTAGTTGTAATTGACCCAAATTGAACCTTGAAGGTCATTATAATCAAGTTGATCAATTAAACCCATTGCAAATTTTTAAATTTTTTTAGTTAATTAATAATAATAAATAGCTCAATTTAATCATATATTAGTTGAAGTTTTTCAATATTTGTTAAATATGTATTTATATACTTAAAATACAATGCCTTAATTGTTTTCTAATATATTAAAAATCAAAATTATTTTATTTTGGCTAAAATTTCTTCAATTTAATTTTAATTTTTCTAAGTTAATTTTTCTCCTAAACACCCTTATTTGAATTCTAAATTCACTCAGTTGTTTTATTCATTTGAAGCAGATAACCTTCTTTTTTTGATTCAATCATATGTGGGAGTTAGCCATTCATTATTTTCAAAGAAATTAAATTACTTTTATTCAAATATTTCCAAAATCTCTTCCCTTCACCATGGATTTTATTAAACAATGATTTAAAAACTTTTCTAAGTAAAACCTAACTTTTCGATTGCTATACCATTTAAGATTATTCAAAACTGAGCTTTGCAAGAAAAGAAGAAAAAATTTTAGTTTTTAATTTCTCTATGGTCTTTCATGCAATATATTCTTTGATTCATCAAATTTTCTTTTCAAGAAAGTTGGCTCATGCAAGAGAGAGAATTCTCATAAAGATTTGAGGTGATCTTTCTCTATTTTTTTTTCATTTAGTAAGATTATTTCTTCTCAAATTTGAATTTTTTAACTTATGTGAAATCTAAGTCAACTTATGACCTAATTTTGGTGAAATCTAAACAAATTTGTCTCAAATTTAAATTATTATTTTTATAATTTTTGTTTTTTATCTCTTATTAATTATATTTATTCTTCCACACATCATTGAAGTTAAAATTCCCTTTATCAGAATATTTGTGTATACAGTTGTGATCATTTTGTTTAGATTCAAAAATTATTTGGAATTAATTTTAAAAGAAAGCATTCAAATATCATTATTATTGGTTGAAGTTTAAATTGCATAAACATTAATATTTTAATGTGAGCTTGAATTGCAATTTTAACATTCCTATTTGATAAAAATAAAATCATTATTTTGCGAAGTTATATTTTTTAGATTGATTAAATCATATATATATATATATATATATATATATATATATATATATATATATATATATATATGTATATATATATATATATATATATATATATATATATATATGGTTACATATATAGATAATTCTATATATGGTCTTTGATTATCTATAAAAAATCATCAAACATCACACAATCGTCATTTATAAAGTCTTTCATAATCTTCTCATCTCTTTTCTCCCTAGATCATTTATATAACAAGATCAACTAAGAGTATGTTTGAGATAGTTATAGTGATATGAAAATGGGTAGAGGTAAAACTATTACAGATGCACTATAATTTATCAAATCATGATGAAAAATACAACTTTCTCTCACAAACTCTTCAAAATATAGTTAAAATATAGTTTTCCAAATGGATTACCTAAATGCTACTTAAATCTTTTATCAAAGGTGGTTAATTAGATATTTTAGAAAT
The DNA here is from genome assembly GCA_021442155.1 of Cymbidium sinense. Taxonomy (NCBI): domain Eukaryota; kingdom Viridiplantae; phylum Streptophyta; class Magnoliopsida; order Asparagales; family Orchidaceae; genus Cymbidium; species Cymbidium sinense. Next base: position 81,498,936 of record CM038219.1, on the reverse strand, counting down.
CAATTCACTCTATTAATTCTATAAGATTTAATCTCTCTTATTTATGCTCAATGCAAATCTCTCATGTGATCATATTATCTTATATATATAATATTAAATTTAATAATTAAATGAATATTTTTATTTAAAATGATGAATTTATATTATTTAATACTCGTCTAATTACAATATCAAATATTAAACTTTTACGCCTCCAAAACATAACATAACGGCTCCAAGGGGAATTTTGGTCACACAACCCAAATATTTATAAATAAGAGGCCAAGAGAATTCCAAACACATCATCTTCCAGTGATATCCATCTCTTCAGTCGAGGAATGAAACCCTCTTTTCGTCTGTTGTGGAAGGCTTGAAAGACGTTCCAAGATCTATTGAGATCTTTCTCTCTCCGGTAGCATGGCGTTCCTCTAGAGTGCACAAGGTCAGTTTCAAGGAGAAGAGTCTTATGAAGAAAAAGTATTAAGGCCCAATTATTAGAAAAAATGAGAAAGGTTCACTAAAAAAGCTACTCTTAGTGGGTAATGCTTAAGACCGTCCTAAGCAATTCCTGCACGGTGAACATCAGGGTGTGACACCTGAATCGCATGTTCGGGAATCCACTATCGAAAAGTCCCGATAAAAAGAAAAATAAATATGGAGGCCGAAGCCTCGAGAAGAAGTAGAGATACAAAAGCTTCTTCATTTGGAAGCAAGCTAACCCAAAGATAACGGAGAAAGAGAAATGTTGAATTGTGTGCTCCACAACCATTGCTCAAATAGAAAATTGTACAACCAGCTATGGAACCAGAAGCGAGTGTTCCAACCTAGAATATATTTGAAAACTTAAGATGAGTAAAGAAGAACAAATCTACTGGTGAAGTTAAGAAATCTTTTCAGGCTCAATAACGCCAAGCTCTAGCTCCCCTAGTTAGAAAACCCGAAACTGTATCTACAAGAGTGCATCGGGTTCTGAAAGTTATAAAGGAAAGGGAACTAATGAAAAGGAACTATCAAGCACAGCCAAGGAGATCAACTCTAACAGTAATAGTAAGGCACCAATATAATCAAGTTTCACACAATGTGCATCGAGGCATGACACTTGGACCATAGGTCCAAGAATCCACTGTCAAAAAGTCCCGACAAAAAGGTAAGTAAATTTGGGGCCAAAGCCTCAAAGTGAAACTGCCTTAATGAAAGATAGCAGTGTGATATCTAAACCATACTCCCATAGATCCACCACAAATAAAACTTGTCAAGAATGGGTACCTAATAAAAAGAATTCCAATGATGAAGTTGATGACAATTGATACCCTAGAGAATCCTTTGGGAGATCCTGTCATCGATCAATTTCACCCTCTTGGAAAAGGAGTGAATTTAGATTACAGTCTCTCAGTTAATGAGGTGTCTATGTCATGCTATGAGCTAGAGATCCACCAAAGATATAATGAAATATATTTCAAGAAGAAGAAAGAAGATATTGTAAGCAAAGGTTGTCTATATATGATGGAATGTACAAATGAGTCTTACTCAATATCGATGGTAAGTCCCAAGATTATCGCTAATATCAATTTAAGAACTATTGCAGAGCAAAATAGTATAACACTTTTTGAGTTCATTGAAAGATGAGAGAAAAGAATAAAGAGATGAAGAGAACCCCACCCATTGTTTATAAATGATGTTGCATTGGTTCAAGCACATACTTCTTTAAGACTGTCATCTGCTAACTAGGTAGCCAATCAGGTTTATAGACTTTATGTCTTAACTCCAGATTGCCAAGCCAGATGAAGAGGAAGATGATGATCATGCTAAGTGGAAACATGTATCATTCATGTGATGCAGTTCCTTATTCAAAGTATTCAAAATGATAAGTTGAGCATTCTCTTTAAACCCAATGAAATTTTTTCCAAGAAAGAAGCAAAAGTTAAGGGAAATAATATCTAAATTTGGTATGATGGCCTAGCAGAATAATAATTATTCAAATGAAGATTTATGTTCTCTTGATGGAGAGAAGTCAAATTCTTCAATAAAATCCTATATGATGCCCATGAAATTAGTGAGTGGTTCTAAATCATCTAGCCAATTCTTTGAGATGAAGAATGATTTGAAGACTATTCCATTAGAAGAATTTAAGTGGTCAAACTAAAAGTAACAAAATATTTTCACTACTAACAAAGAATGTGACATCAAGCAAAGGCAGGTCAAAAAAAATTTAAGATTCATGAGGACATCATTTCTAAAGATCTAAAAGAGAAGTCAAATTCAAGCAACATAATTGTCTACAACATCTTATTACATGTGAGAAAGATCCTTGCACAATTGAGTGTATATGATACCCTCTTGATGTTGAGAAATCTTCGAGAAACTTTGATACAGGCTCTCAATAATTTGAAGAGATAAAATGCTTATTTTGTTGAATGGTGTATAACTAAGGTTTTATAAGTACAAAATCTTCTAGTGATTGCCTTCTCTAAAGAAGATCCCGTGCTTGGGATGACAAAACATAGTTTCCCTTTACATGCTACTATAAGAGTGATAGCATCATAATGAACTAAATTTTGATTGATCCAAGCTCTTCAATAAACTTATGAGCTTGCATGTATCAATGTAGGCTCTCTCAATATTTAGCATCTTGGGAGATAAAGCTCAGTGACTTCAATAAAATGGGAAAAGACTTTAAAGACTTTCATCATATTGCTTAGATTTGGAGAGCTCTTGATGAAGATCAAATTCCAAATTATATATGATGACACATCATATATGGTCTCCACGAGGTCATCATTGGCCCTAGAGAAGAGAACATTAAATGTTATATGTCAAAGTGTAGAAAATTTTAAAAGTCATCAAAGAGAGAGAGACTGACGAAAAGAGTGCATGAAGTATAGCCTAAAACATAAGCTAATAAAGCTCTATTATGGTGTTATCATTTATTTTTGATAAATCAAGATTAACCAAAGGAAGATTTGCAGGGTGAACATCGAGGTGTGACATTTAGATTTTAAATTTAAGGTTCCACTGTTGAAAGGTCATAGTATAAAATTTTTTAAGGTGAACATCAAAGTGTGATACTTGGACCTTAAGTTCAAGAATCCACTATCGAAAGGTCCAAGTGGGAAGAAGCAAACATAGAGTTGAAATCTTTGTGGTTAAAAAACATGTATTATGTATATAACATGGTTAAAACATTGGTTCTTTAAGGGAATTACTTTTCTTAAATTAATTTTTTACTAAAAGTTAAAATTTAAGATATAACTTTTAAATTTTAAATTAACACCCAATTCATCTCCCACTTGGGTGCTATAGTGACTCAAAACATCAACCATAAAACATGTTTGAAAAGTTGGTTCTTTAAGGCAATTTCTTTTCTTGAAGTTTAAAATTAAGTTTAAATCTCCAACTACATTTTATTAGAAAATCTAGAATTAAATTATTCATTTATCTTCAATGAAAATTTTTAGTGTTATTTTATTTTGGATAAAATATTATCAAGATTTTATTTTATTTAAAATGAGAATTTTGGTGATCTCCACATATGATCCACGAGTGATATTGGGTTTATGAAGAAAATTCAATAGGCTTTGGATGCAATATCACGTAAATCAAAGTTTAAATACACTGGATGTTGTCAAAATTATTTAAAATATTCTTCGATCGATGAACGGATTACGTCGTTGCGTCCAAAACATCAGAATAACCTAAAATTGATATATATTATGACATTATGTAAAATCAAAATTAAATTTTATTTAACCTCTAATTGAATTAATAAATCATCTAATATATTTTATCACTTATCGTTAAGCACACAATGCTATGTAAAGTTAATTAGATTCTTTTGAATACTTTAGTTGCACATTTTCTTATTAAGATCATAAGATTTCTTTTCACTTATGCTAGATGTCCTTCATCTATAATGAAGATATTGCAATTAATTTCTATTTTAACATTCTAAATCTTGCGTTTTTTATAGTTTAAGCCCATCTCCCATGTCGTAAAAGCCATCTGCCCATCCCGTCACTTGATAAAAAAGGAGAAAAAAATCCTAAATTGAATCTACTACCAGTAGCCCACTAGCGGGAACCTTCTTAGTTCCACCTCCCTTACTTCTCCCACATGGAGATCGAAGGTCCAAGCCTCTTCCACACTATGATATAGCTCGATGACGTTCTCCCTACAAGACATACCCATACTTGAAATCCATCGTGCTCCTGACCAGCCTCTTCAACCTTTTCTCTCCCTCTATTTCCACATCTCTTACACAATCATCACTCACCATTCATCAGATCTGATTTCAAACTCCCCTCCCAGTCAAGCACTGCTCCTCCTAGTTGCAAGAGCCATAACCCAACCATTCCATACAAGTCACTAGTTCTCCCAAGATTTCTCCTTGTTGTATGTAGTAAGTTGTAGTTCAACTTCCTCCATCTCTTATGCCCATGAAACCTACATTTTTCCAGCTGATCTCCACTTCCCTTCTCTTGTGCCATGCAACAAAAGTTGACAAGCTACCATCTCCTCTCCATGATCTCACACTTGCTCTTCCTTTCCAACAACCAAAGACCACTAGCACTCCCCCACTGGTTTTTTTAGCAGCTACTGCTGCCTTAACTCTAGAAACTATTGCTTTAATCATTTTATATGACTTGGTAAAGGCGACTTGCATGTTGTCATGTGCACAACATTTGGCCTCACCCTCCACCTTGCACTAACCTACCTCCACTCAAGATTGCTTTTTGCACATATGGAACTCAAGCCTCATGTCATTCTTTCCAAAGCCTTGATCAAATTTCTTTCTTTCAATTGAGAGGAGATATCTACAACACAACCCTTGAATCCATTTTTTTAAGAGGTTAGAGATGTTAGAATGCATGACTAGCATTGGATGAATCTATTTTAGATAATCAAGTACTTATCAAGCAACATATGCTTATTTCAAGCATCATAATATTATAGTATTCAGAACAAATAATGAATCTATTCATACAGATTCTATGTTCTCTCAAATAGGACAAACTATCCAACATGACAAGCAGATTATACAAATTTAATACCACCGCCTGATCCATTTTCTCTTGATTTTGGAGAAAGTAGTAGTTTAGGAAGTAGTAGTTTTAGATTAGACAACTCTCATTTAATGAACATAAGAATGATCTTATTATCCAACCAAGAAGATCTATTGATTCAAGGAAAATACAATATTCTAATAATCAATTAATTTTAATGGATATTACATTTCACCCAAAATCAAATATATATTTTATTAGATCGAATCACATAGCTCTCATATATGCTTCTTTAATTCTATCAAATTTACAAATTCAACGAAGTGAACCATATATATAGAAAGATTATCATGGTACTAAACTTATTGTCATACGGAATATTCTATTTGGTATTTGGGGTATACATAATCAAAGATTAGATTTTCAACATATCCTTTTAATGACACAAAAGGATGAATTCTAGCATGAATGGATTTCCTACAACAACATATTGTTATCTTTACTGATTCTACTGTATGAATTAATTCTTCTATTATCCCACGACATCATAGTTAACTTTCATAGTTATATCAAAATTGAATTACACATCCCTACTTATGAATCTATTCCTATTTATGCCTTATGCGATATCGGTAGTGATATCACTGTTTGTAAGCATTGTATCCTTCCTCCACATATTCTATTTGACACAGATAATTTACTTTTAGATACCTTTAATGCCATCCGTATAATTAATAATTATTGGTCCAATCAATATATACTCCTCTCTGAAACCCTTATTAAAATACCACGACTTTGGTGTATGGATGATCCGGTCCCGATTTCATCCTTGGTAATAACTTAAGAATATGTTGTTGTAGGAAATCCATTCCAACTAGAATTCATTTTTTTTATGTCATCAGTTAAAAAGGTATGTTGAAAAATCTAATATTTGATTCTATATATCCTAAAAGACAAATAGAATATTAGTTTTATTATAACAATAATGTTTAGTATCATGATAATCTTTATATATATATGGTTCACTTCATTGAATTTGTGATGGAATTAAAGAAGCATCTATATAAGAGTTATGTGATCCATCTAATAAAATAGATATTTGACTTTCGGGTGAAAAGTAATATCCTTGGTGATTTAGATCACATAATTCAACATCTTTCTCTAAATAAAGAATTTCTTCTTTATTATTTTCTACAGAATTTGAAAAAAATAAAACTATTTATTTTCATGAGAAAATAGATCCATGAATCAAATAGATGTCCATCTTAATGAAGGAGGCATAAATAGAATGAAGCAACATTTAGCGGAGTTAAGGAAGTATTGCTTCATGCAAAAAAAGTTTCACATGATATTAAACTTTCAAATGCAAGAAAATTTAAAAGCAATATCTCAAAAAATAAGATACACAAGAGGATAGAGAGTGTACATCCTTATAATCAATTATTAAGAAGAGAGGCTCTTATCTATCAAAATCACAATCATCAAATACACATGATAAAGAATTATATAAAGGAAAAAAAGAAAAATAGATTAAATTGATGCTTACTTTGCTCCAAGAACAAAACCGGAACCATCTTTAAAAAGTGTTTTGGCATCTAAAGAAGTAGTACATAGAGCTGACATGGCCATTGCTAGATGGTTTTTTGACAATTGTATTATATTCAATGCTTTAAATTCATCATTTGCTCGAAGCTATAGATGCAATACTATTTATTGGACCAAGTTATGAACTTCCATCATATCACATAATGAGAATTAATCTATTGAGAGATTGCAAAGAAGAATGTAAACTTTTAGTTGAATTTTATAGGCATTGTTGGAAGAAAATAGGGTGCACTTTAATGGCTGATGGATGGACAGATGTTAGAAATAGAACATTAATTAATTTTTTTAGTTTATTGTCCACAAGGAGTATCTTTTTAAAAATCTCTTGATGCTTCTGACATTAAGAAAGATGATACAACTCTTTGTTCTTTATTTTCTAAAGTAGTTGAGTGGATAGGTCCATAAAATATTGTGCAACTTGTGATTGATAATGCAACAAATTATAAGAAGGATGGAGAGTTATTGCATTAAAACTATGGGAATATTTGTTGGTCTCCTTGTGCAGCACATTGCTTGAATTTGATTCTAAAAGATATTGGTAGCTTGCCTTATGTAGTGGATCTTGCTAATAAGGCATCGAAGATAACAATATTAATTTATAATTATATTTTCCTATTATCTTGGTTGAGGAAAAGACAAGTGGACTGAAATAGTATGCCCAAGAGCTACTCATTTTGCAATAAATTTTATTACTTTAAAAGTGTATATGATCATAAACATGATTTGCAAGCTCTTGCTACAAATAAACATTATGTGGATTCAAAGTTAGCATAACTATTAAAGGAAAAGAAGCATCTTCTATCATCATGGATAACAAATTTTGGAATGATTGTTTAATCATGTCAAAAATAACAGGACCATTAATAAGATTATTGTGAATTATTGATTCAGATGAAAAACCATCTCTTGGTTATGTTTATGATGGCATGTATAGAACAATAAGACACTTAAAATAATGTTTAGAGGTGTGAAAAGATTGTATAAGCCATATACTTATAATATTAAGAAAAGATGGGATGAACAACTTCGCCAAGGTATCCACTTAGCTGCTTATTTCTTAAATCCACATATTTTCAATGATCAAGAGAATTACTATCAAAACCAGTTATGCAAGGATTGATTGAACTTATTGGAAATAAAGATATATTTCCCAAGCCTAAATTGGCAATGAATGAAGTTAGAATATATCGAGATAATTTAGAAAGTTTTGGGAAGCGGATTGCACTCACTATGGCCAAAGAAATGCAAGTGAGTTTTTCATAATTTCATTTATTTTTCATTGTATCTCATTATCTTTTTTTAACATATTTTATATTTTTGAAGTTAATTAAAATTTTATATGTAGATGAATGGTGGAAGATGTTTGGTTCTAGTGCTCCTAATTTACAAAAAATTGGCTATTAGAATTTTAAGCCAAACATCTTCTTCTTCGTGTGAAAGAAATTGGAGTATTTTGAACAAATTCATACAAAAAGAAGAAATAATTTGGAACACCAGAGGTTAAATGATCTTGTCTATATTCATTAAAATCTTAATTTGAGGAACATGTATGCTTTTTTTATTATTAATTTATTATGCTATTGTTCTTAAGTTCTTAACATTGATACTTATCTAAAATTTTATGTTTATTTGATAGGTTTCATCTTAAAAAAAATTATGATCCATTAGATTATTCAAGTATCGAGACAATAGATTTTTGGATAGTTGATAAAGAATACACTCCTGAATTAAATTATAATGATTTAGATAATGAAATATATAAAGATGATATCATTCTATTGTTGAAGGAGTAAATATATCATCCAATATAACAACTTATAGTAAGTTAATTAAATTATACTTATGTTGAATATAAAGATGAAGAAGTGATTTATTTTGAATGTGTGATTTGTAGATACTAATAAGGGTCATGAAGCAACTAACGTAACAGATGAAATACATGAAACACCTGAACATGATATTTTAGAAGCTTTTGGAGTTGATTGGGAGACAAACTTTGGAGAGGAAACTTTTGATGCATGATCCTTTGAAGAGACAACATTTAGAGATGAATTTTAATATATTTAATTAGAATCTATTTCTTTTGAACTTATTTTAGAGATAAATTTTAATATGTATTTGATGTTTTTATTTTTAGCAAAAGTTTTCGAGTAAAAAATAGAAATTATTGATACGTCATATATCATCTTTATTGAATTATTAATATCTCAAATTTGTTATGACTTGCTATTTATTAGTTTTAATATTAAGTATTCAAAATCATAATTTATAATGTCTTTCAGTTAGTTTCATTTATATTTTACTTGTATATTTTATATAGTTGGTGCCAAATTACTAATTTTTATTTAATTTCAATTCCTTTTTAGATAAGCAATTTCTAGAAGCTCTACAATGGGTTATTTCAAAGAATTATCATACAAAAAAGGTTAGTATTTATAGTTTAATGTATTTAACTTTAAAATTGTAGGAGAATTTTTTGCATATGATTTGTATTTTATAATTTATTTTTCTTAAATTTCACATATTATATGATTATTTGATCATTTAAATATCATTTAGATAATTTTATATTTATTATATAATCCGGTTCGACCCCGGTTCAACCTTTAAACTTTGAACCTCTATATTTTTCAATTCTATGTCCGGTCCGGTTTTCACAACCTTGACGTTACCATTACATTTAAAACATTTAGCAATCTTTGCACAAAAAACATACAAGTATGATATTATTTTAAGTAAGAAAAAAGCTATTTTTGTAAAACAAAATAGTGATTTTTTAGGACTAAAAAAAGATCAAGGATCCATTGAACTACAAAATCATATTTTACACAAAAAATTGATCACTTTTTTACTATTAACAATAAAAGAATTACAAAGATTTCTATGATATATTAATTATCTGAAGCTTTTATTAAAAATTTAGCAACGTTACACGCTCCTCTCCAAAAAAAACTTAGAAAAATTGTGGCTAGGAGCTGGGATAAAAATGATGACAATATTTTACAAACTATTAAAATAAATTGTAAAATCTTCCTAAATTAAATCTTTTCACTAATGGAGAAAAAGTAATTATTGAAATAGATAGTTCAGAGACCTGTTAGGGTGTAACTTTAAAAACAAAATGAAATGAAAAAAAATTCTATTTCAATATGCATCTGACATTTATACACCTACTGAACAAAATTATCATATTAATGAAAAATAATTTTTTGCTATTAAAAAGCAATTAAGATATTTGAAATATTCCTAAATGAGCATTTTATTATTAGAATTGATAATAAAATAGTCATTTCTATTATAAAAGGCAAAATAGTTGACTCATTACCTAATAAACGACTTATTTGATGATAAAGTTAGTTTTCTGCATACAATTTTGATTTAAAATATATTGATGTTAAAAATAATTGCCTAGCTGATACTCTAACTCGATAATTTTGCATGACATAAGTACCGAATAAGATATCAAAATACAACTCAACAAATTACCATAATATATGAAATTTGAAGTAAATTCAGATAAATTATCTACAAAATCCAATGATCATCCTATCAACAATTATCTTCAAATTCTGTAATTCTATATATGAAAATTAGAATGTGAAATATCTTATAGTAACAAAGTTTTAATCGAATTATAGAAAATAAAAAAATATCTTTCTAGGGAATTAGGAGGCAGTTACTTTTTTAGTTACAATTACAATTAAAAGATTTTATCACCCTTGAACCGACTATAACTAAGCAAGAAAGCTCATCTGGGACAACTACAAAGATAGAACAATACTCTATGATTGTTCTTAAAGAATCAAAGAAGCAAAAAAGTACATGTAAAATAGTAGAAGAATGACAACAATTTTTTTTTTATTTCACAAAAGAATTAATTCTCAGATATACTTTCATATGTATGGAAATATAAATGTGGCGTATATTTATGAAGATACTGATCCTAAATTAGTTCAAGAATTATATCTTAGTGGTTTGCTAAGAATGATATATCTTTGAAAATATAACACTTCTAAATAAATTATCAAAAATATTTATCTGCGTTATCGAAACATTTTAGCCTATACTAAAGTGCTAGAATATATACATCAAACTTTTTCAAACATGTCCTAAAATAGTTGAAGGAACAATTATTATTATTTAGCTCGGAATTAGTAGCGAACCCTTTTATCCTAAATATGTGGACAATAAGAAATTCGTTAAATGAAACAAAGATGAATAACTTTATCAATTATGGATAGAAAGAAAATAGACCCTCCAATATATGTGTCTACTATGGTTGAACAATTTATTTATCTACGTCCAAAAACATAGAACAAAGAAGATACATTAGATGGACAAATATACTCTTGAAAAATACGGAATATGCAAGTACTGAGATAAAAAAAATTTGTAAAAAGAAAAACTGCATCATTGCAATTATTGTAAAAACAAAAAAAATTTACAAGCAGTAAAAGGGAAGTTGGAGAACAGGCTTATAGAAAACTAAAGCATCAACCATGACGTTAGAATTATAATTATGTAAGCAGTGACATCACATACCAGATGACATCAGCACTTATGACAACATCAATTATTAAATGAACCTTTTCTCACCTATATAAGAAGAGGAAATTCAGAGAAAGGAAGGATGTGAAGGAGGAGAAGCTTAGAAAAATAGAGAGAGAGAGAGAGCCACTATGAAATCTTTGTGTAATAGTCATCTAGGCTAAAACTTATTTTCTCTCTGATCTATGTTTGTAAGTACAATATTTATTGTATATATGTGTGTTCTCATGCTATTGTATCTTATTTTAGAATAATATTATACTTTTATAATTTCTATTTGATCTGAGTATGCTTAGGGTAGGAAAAAAACTAAAGTTGTTATGTTATTCTCTGAAGTAAGCAGATAAGGTTGTGGTCTGTTGTTGAGCCTGCATCTCCCCAAGAAAATCACTAGATTAGGAGAGTCTGATAAGAATCAAGAATTTATGGTCAAAAATCAAGTCAGATATTAAGATTATTTGCATAATATAATTCTAGAAATTCATGATATAAGAATGCATAACCCTATTAGATATAATGACAGTTATACTTAGAGCAAGATTAGAGAGAATACTATTTATTTATGGATTCTGATTTTGAATCCATTAAAATTAAACTTCGTAATATTGAAAAAGAATTAAAAAAGCTTAGAAAATTGAACATAACTAAAGAAAACTCTACAAATTATTAGGTAAAGACCCCCTCTAGAATGGTATCAGAGACTGAAAAATATAAACTTGAAAAATTTCTAACAAATAGTACAATTTATGATGAAAATTTTGCCTGTCTATGCATTCCTAGTTACTCTTATCAAAGTAATTTTCCTTCTAATAAATCTTAAATAAGAGAAGAAAAAGAAACTTATAAATGTCTTAAATTAAAAGAGTTAGAAGAAGATATATGCTCATTCAAATGATAAATATAACTATAGAATATTTAGAAAATGAATTCAAAAGAATTCAAAATTATTAAGAATAAATATCTCTAATAATCAATTAGAAGTTTTCTTAGATGAATAAAATTTTTATATAAAGGCTCATCTATAAACTAAAAGCATGAGTAATATATTTGAATTAGGAAAAAGAATCTTAAAAAACTAACAAATTCTTAACATGAGATTATAAATATTAATGAATCACAAAGTTAGATGATTTAATTTCATATCACATTTATGAATAATACTCTACAAACCTCACATCAGATGATAGACTTATGTTAGAATTAACTTCTCAAACAACTCTACCTAGTATAACTAGTGTAGGTTCTTCAACTACTAGATAATTCATACCTCTAATGTTAGAGAATTTCTACACCTTAAAATAATCCATTAAGTCCACAAAAGGCTTTTCTGAGCCTTAAATTGGACATGAAATCTATTTAAATCTAGGTTGCTATAAAATATAGAAATAGTTCACAAATGAACTATAACAAATATTATAACTATTTACCATTATAATCTTCAAGGTGAAGATACATACAACTTCATTGAAAATACTTCAACAAGTATTTGTAAAAAATGATTTATTGGTCTTAGATAAAGTCAAAAATGAGAAGTTAGAAATACTTGTTTAGCCGAATCTACTATAAGTACACCAGGTAAATGGGTAAAAAATTATGCAGATTTTATTAAAAGTGAATTTCTAGGATATAGAATTAGATTCACTACAGAAGAAGAAAATACAAAGAAATAATCTAAAATTGCAAAGCAAAAATTTATAGTTCTCAGTATTTGCATTATTTGTTATTTAAATGAATATTATTGTGAATATCAAAAATTCTTTTATGATATTCTTACTGATGAACGTAGTCAATATCTAGATATATATTATAAACTACTTAAACCATATAATATAATATGGAGTCAAGCATTTCTTCAACAATATCCTATAGATATAACCTTATCAAGTAGAATTCTATTTGCTCAAGAAAAGTTAGTAGAAGCAACAAATCGATTTACATACAAATAAAAATATAAACAATCTTTATGACAATAAAATGATATGTTAACACAATGGGGATGTTCATATAAATTCTACATGATCAAGTAATAAAAGATTATTTAAAATAAACATAAATTGATTTTAAGAAGTTTCTAATGATAATTTAATAAAAAATAAAAAATTGTAAATCTTTATTTATAGGAACTACTTATACTAATATGTCCATAAAGAAAGTCTTTATGTACAAATTTAGAGACATTTTAGACTCTTTGATATCATCAAAATCAATTAAGAAGAAATCCTTTGAATTATATAAGGAAAATCTTATTATGTTTCATCTTATTTAGAAGAATACTTATATTAATTAAATGTTTGAACTTATAAATATCTGAATATATAGATTCTTAATCATTAACAATTAACTCTTTAAGATAAATATAAAAAAGACATTATCTTTAAACAAAATTTTGATACTAATATTAAATTGAAAAATCAATTTTCATTGTTGCATTAGATAAAGAAGAACATCTAAAATAAATGAACTCAAAGTACAAAAATTCCTTTATATAATTCTAAATAAAATTAGGTTATAAAAATATACTTAAATTTTTTTTTTATTTTATCTAGAAGCAATTATAATAAAATTATACTTTGTAAAGGAATGATCCTATAATAATGGGTATATGATGATAATTATTCATTCTAAAAAAAGTTTTATTAAATATAATTAGAAATTTATGTTATCAAACTAATGTTTAATATGCAAATTCTTATAAATATCACATCAAAATGTTGTTTATAGCATTACCCCAAGAAACATATGGTTTGACTATTTAACCTTATAACAATGAGTTTTCATAATAATGTAGCACATCTAATTCCTAAACACCAAATCTCAGAACTTTTAATTACATCTCAAGTACTCGATTAACCTCTTAGTCATCATTTTCATCATTATGTCATCCATTTTATTTTTCCTTTTATTTTTTATTTTATTTTACATAGTACCAGAAATCATGATCTAAAGATTTACGATTTGTAAATCACAATCACCCTTTCTTAATAATGAAATTCCATTTTGCAATTCAATTCTCCATTTACTAATCAAAAAAAAAAAGACCTCATCTATTATGCTAAAAAAGCGCATTTCACCTATCTCATTGACTATTTTGAAGCCTACTCCCCTTTTCACATCAATCACACATTCTCATATCTACCATGATCTCAAGAACTCTTCATAAGCATCCTTGGTTGAGAGTATCTTATTCCCTTAAATCATATTTGCACCATCTAATAAATTTATTTTCCATTTATGTTTATTTCATTTATACCACAGAACTCTCATCGACTCCAAAATGTCATCAAAGGGTTCCTTTGTAAAAACAAGCCACTTCTTGATCCCACATACTAAGCTAATTCTCATAACTCAATCATCTTGTAATGCCTTAAAAAGATTTTTTATTGTGTCTTAAGTGTCCCATTGCATCTAGAAAATAATTTATTTTACTATTTTCCTACCATCTATTTAATGACAATTTACATCTCACATAAAATTTCATGAGAACTATTTAGTTAAGCGTCTTTAAAATACTATATGGGTGACCTCTAATCATATTTTATCTATTAGATCATTTTATTTTCCTTTTTTATGTTTATTTTATTTTATAAATAATATTATACTATGAAAATGTCATATGGTGATTACTCTTTTAAAACATAACCACCATACTTTTACTTAGTACCACAAATCTCCATAATATTTTCTCTATTACCAATATGACAATAAAAATCTTCATCATCTATTGTAATTTTCTCCAATAAATATCTTATCTTTGATTTCTATTTCAAAGCCCAAACACATTTCATGAGAATAATTTACATCTCTATACCATACACTAAATCCCATGAGAACTCTTTACAAAGCTACTTTAGATTAGTATGATTACCTCACAAAATCTTATGTTGAACATCTTGATGCCACCCATTTATTTTCCTTTTATATTTTTATTTTTATTTTACATACCTTAAAAACTATTCTAAAAATAATCATCCATGGATGCCTATTCTAAATCATTGCGGGACTTGATCCATGCATTAGTTCAAACCATAACTTCTTTCATCTTATTATTATGACCCCAATAAAGATTTTAACCATGATATTCAATTCATTTGACTACTCTGATTTTGATTAACATGGCGCGGATGATTCCATGATATATGTCACATCTTTTTTGCATGGCCGTGCACTAATCTGTTACTCTTTATTAAGTTCTTTAGTACATGATAACCTCTAATTTTTGCACCATCTATTGATGCGATTTTATTTTCCTTTTATTTTTTATTTATTTTACCAGATAAAATTATATGACTAAAATGTCATACAGATGCTATGTCAAAATTACAAAAAGAATGTATTGATTACATCTGGGTTGAGAAAAAATCATAATTTTGTACATGATCTTATTCTGATATAGAAAAGATGAAAAATATATATTATGAATATATTGACATTATCATTTTGACTATTTTGAAATAAGATAGATTATTAGAACAATTACATCTTTGATATTTTGACAAATCTTAGAACTCTTGATTAAGCGTTTTAGAATAATATTGTGATGGGTAACCTCAGAAGTCATGTTAATCTATTAATAATTAATTTATTATCCTTTATATTTATTTTATTTTTTTGATAGAACTATAATTATACTAAAAAATGTCATTGGGATTTAGAAAACACAAAATGGATTAATGGGATAATTTTCATAAAAATTAAAATTTATAATAGTATTGATGATTATGAATCTTAAAGATCTATAAGTTGTGAAAATCATTCTTTTGTAGCAACAAATGATCTGATTTGACTATGAAGCCCCATGAGTTGCATGAGAAAATTTAGCACATCTCCAGTGCGACCAAAAAAACACCATCTCATGAGAACTCTTTTGAGCATGCTTGGGAGAGTAGTCTTATGATGGGTAACCTCTTGGAAGTCATCGTGTTGCACCATCTATTTAATGCCGCCCATTTTATTTTATTTTTATTTTATTTTACCGATGCGAGAAACTTGGCAATCATCATCGACTCAAACATCATCCTGGGATGCCTCGTGCAACCTCACGTACCCCATTGATCACATGTCTCGGTGGAGGCCACGCCATTGCGATCTCTTCACCAATATGACTAAAAGATCTCCGAGCGGTGCATGTATGCATATGCCTATGCAACATGTATCTCGATTTTGACTATTTTGAAGCCTACGCGGCAGGCGGTTTCATGAGAACAATGCACATCTCTCAGCGGTCGCACCGGATCCCATGAGAACTCTTCTTGGTTAAGTGTGCTTGGTGAGTAGTCTATGATGGGTGTCAGGGAAGTCATCATGTTGCACATCTGTTGATGCCCCATTTTATTTTCCATTTATGTTTATTTTATTTTATAGGGGAGAACTTCGTCATCGACTCGAAATGTCATCATCTGGGATACTCGTGAAAACCCGAGCGAGGCTATGCATCATCTGGTGGAGGCCGCGCGAAATCGCCATAACTTCATGCGATATCATATGACCCAATCAGAAAAGATCGGGGCAAGACGCAGTGTCGGGTGCATCTAGCGCTGTATCTCGATTTTGACTATTTTGAAGCCTACCATATATGGGTTCTTCATGAGAACAATTTGCGACATCTCCGGTGTGCGACGCATCAGCACCAAATTCATGAGAACTCAGTTAAGCGTGCTTGGCGAGTAATACTATAATGGGTGACCTCCGAAGTCATCATGTTGCACCATCTTGATGCCGCCCATTTTATTTTCCTTTTATGTTTATTTTATTTTACTCGATGTGAGAACTTCGGATCACCATCGACTAAAATGTCATCGTTGGGATGCCTCGGACGCAAAGCATGAGAGCCCACGCGATGATCGCGGAGTGGAGGTCACGAAATCATCATAATGCACGAGGATCGTCGCCAATATGACCCCAATGGAAAGATCTCCACGGCACGCTGTGTGCAGCATCTGGGGTATCTATTTGACTATTTCAAGCCTACAAGCATGGGTTCGCATGAGAACAATTTTCACATCTCCGGCGCGACCACATCGACACTCAAATCCCGAACTCTTTAGTAAAGCGTGCTTGGGAGAGTATTATATGATGGTGACCTCTGCGAAGTCATCATGTTGTGAACCATCTGCCCATTTTATTTTCCTTTTATTTTATTTTACCGATGCAGAGAACTTCTGATCACCATCTCCAAAAATGTTTCCATGGGATGCCTCAAAAATACAAAATGCGGGCCCACGCTGATCCAGTGCATCTGGGTGGAGGCGCGAAAATCGCCATAACTTCATGCACGATCATCTGATTCTCCATTATCACCTCAATCTGAAAAGATTTTTGTGGGGTGCACGACATGCAAATGTGTCGCAGGCGCATCTGGCGGGACCCATATCTCCGATTTTGACTATTTTGAAGCCCTACGCACGCAGTTCCACATGAGAATAATTTACATCACATCTCCGGTATGCACCGCACATCTCATGAGAACTCTTGATTAAGCGTGCTTGGGTGAGAGTAGTCTATGATGGGTGACCTCTGAAGAAAGTCGTGTTGCACCATCTTGATGCCATTTTATTTTCTTTCATTTTTATTTTATTTTATCGCTATTGATGGAGAACTCGGTGATCGCCATCGGCTCTGAAAACGTCGTCCATGGGATGCCCGACTAAAACATGCGGCCACGCGCGATGATCCGTGCATCTCGGGTGGACGCCAAATCATAACTTGATCGTCGATTCTCCATTATGACCCAATCGGAAAGACCTCGGCGACGCAAATGTGATCAGGGTATTTGGGACCCGTATCTCCGATTTTGGCTATTTTGAAGCCCTACGGTGACACGGACGGGTTTCACTTGAGAATAATTTACAGCACATCTCTAGCGGGTGCATTCGTACCAGCACACCAAGTCCCATGAGAACTCTTCAGTTAAACGTGCTTGGGTGAGAGTAGTTCTATGATGGGTGACCTCCTGGGAAGTCATCATATTGCATCATCTATTGATGCCGCCCATTTTATTTTCCTTTTATGTTTATTTTATTTTATTTTGATCGGAGAACTTCGATCCATCGACTCAAAACATCTGTGGGCCTCAACAAAAAGAGTCATGGGCGCCGGTGATCCCGTCGGTGGAGGCTTCTTGAAAATCACCATAACATCGCACACATCGATCGAGGATGACCCCAATCAGGAAAGATCTTCACGGGGGGAACACGCGATGTCCGGTGCATCCGGGGACATGTATCTCGATTTTGACTATTTGAAGCCCCACGACACTGGGTTTCATTGAGAATAATTTGTAGCACATCTCCAGCAGATGTGACCGCACTAGCACACCAGATCCTATGAGAACTCTTCAGTTAAGCATGGTTGGGCGAGAGTAGTACTAAGATGAGTGACCTCCTTGAAAGTCGTCATGTTGCACCATCTGTTGATGCCACCCAATTTACTTTCATTTTAAGTTTATTTTATTTTAATGTTGACTGGAGAACTGATCTCCATCAACTCAAAAATCATCGTTGGATGCCTCACTAAAACATGAGTATGAGCCCATGCGTCACTTCGGGTGGAGGCGAAAATCGCCATAACTTCCCCACGATCATCGATTCACCATTATGACCCAATCAAAGATCTTGTGACGCGCATATTTGTCGTGACTGGGACGTATCTCGATTTGGCTATTTCGAAGCCCTACTGCGGAACATACAGGTTTCACATGAGAACAATTTGCAACACATCTCAAGTGGGCATGACTGCAACAACACACCAAATTTCATGAGAACTCTCTAGTTAAGCGTGCTTGGGTGAGAGTAGTACTATTATGGGAGACCTCCTAGGAATCGTGTTGCACCATCTGTAGATGTCGCCCAATTTATTTTATTTTTCCACTGACGTCAGAGAACTCGGTGATCGCCATCGACTTCAAAAGTCATCCTGTGATTACTCGGCAAAACAGGAGCCCATGGCCGATGATATGCCTCAGGTGCGGTGCAATTGCCATAACTTCACGCACGGTTGTCTGATCCGCCATTATGACCCCAATCGAAAGACCTCCACGAGGAGCACGACACGCAGATGTGCCGTGAGCGCATCTGGAGAGACCCGTATCTCCGATTTCAACTATTTTAAAGCCCTACCACAGCACGGACGGGTTCTGCATGAGAACATTTTATAGCACATCTCCAATGAGTGACCGTACTAGCACACTAGATCCCATGAGAACTCTTCAATTAAGCGTGCTTCGTCGAGAGTACTACTATGATGGGTGACCTCCTGAGAAGTCGTTGCGTTGCACCATCTGTTGATGCCACCCATTTTATTTTCCTTTTATGTTTATTTTATTTTACCGCTGAAATTGGAGAACTCGATGATTGCATCGTCTCTGAAAACGTCGTCCATGGGATGCCTCGGACTGCAAAACACGCAAGCCCAGCGATCCGAACTCTCGGTGGAGGCCACACAAAATGTTATAATTCACGCACGATCGTCCATTCCAATATGACCAATCCCGAAGGATCTCTGAGCGCATGACGAGATGTGTGAGCATCTAAGACATGTACCTCGATTTTGACTACTTCAAGCCTTACCTCGATATGGATGGGTGCATGAGAACAATTTGCACATCTCCGGTAGATCACACCACACACCCATTTCATGAGAACTCTTCAGTTAAGCATGCTTGGGCTAGAGTAGTACCATGATGGGTGACCTTCGAGGAAGTCGTCGTGTTGCACCATCTATTGATGCTGCCCAATTTATTTTTCTTTTATATTTATTTTATTTTACCGCTGACACCGGAGAACTTTGATCGAAATGTCATCCATGGGATGCCGGACAAATCACGAGCTGCGGGCCTGATCCAGCATCTCGGGTATGCAATCTCCATAACTTTGCACACGATCATCCAATTTACCATTAAGACCCCAATATGGAAAGATCTCCATGGGGTGCACTAAATGATGTAGGCATCTGGCGGGACATCTCGATTTTGACTATTTGAAGTCCTAAGGCAATTTATGAGAATAATTGCTCTCACACAGGACTGAAGACACCAATTCATGAGAACTCTTCATTAAGCATGCTTGGGAGAGTAGTCTATGATGGGTGACCTCTGGAAGTCATCGTGTTTGCACCATCTTGATGCCCATTTTATTTTCCTTTTATTTTTATTTTATTTTACCAATGACGTCAGAAAACTCGACGATCCCTATTGACTCCAAAAATGTCATCCATGGGATACCTCAGATTACAAAACATGAGACGCGGGCCCCACGTGGCTGATCCGCGCGTCTCAGGTGGAGGCCGCACAAAATCTTCATAACTTTGTGCACGATTGTCCGATTCTCCATTATGACCCCAATCGGAAGACCTCCATGAGCAGCAAAAATGGAGCATCTAATGGGACCTCTTGATTTTGGCTATTTTGAAGCCTTACCGTACGATGGGTTTGAGAACAATTTACAACACATCTCTATAGTGTGATAACAGATCCCTGAGAACTCTTCGATTAAGCATGTGCTTGGGTAGTATTATGATGGGTGACCTGAAGTCATCGTGTGCACCATCTGTTGATGCCGCCCATTTTATTTTCCTTTTATGTTTATTTTATTTTACCGCCAATGTTGAAGAACTCGACGATCGCCATCGACTCCAAAAACATCATGGGATGGACCGCAAAAATAAATCGCAGTCACGTGACCGATCCCGTGTCTGGGTGGAGGCGCATGAAAATCATAACACATCGTCGATCGATTTTATGACCCCAATCCAAAATATCTTATGGGGTGCGAGTGATGCCGAGTGCGTGGGACATGTATCTCGATTTTGACTATTTGAAGCCTAGAGGCATGGATGGTTCCGTATGAGAACAATTTGCCGCATCTCTCCATAGCGGCACCCAGACACCATGAGAACTCTTTAGTTAAGCGTGCTTAGGCAAGAGTAGTACTATGATGGGTGACCTCCTGACAAGTCGTCATGTTGCACCATCTGTTGATGCCGCCGAATTTATATTCCTTCTATGTTTATTTTATTTTATCGCTGATGCCAAAAAACTCAGTGATCGCCATCGACTCCAAAAATATCATCCATGGGATGCCTCTTACTACAAATCATGAGCGGGCCTGCTGATCCACGTCTGGGATGAGGTCGAAAAAAAATATAACTTCATGCACGCGATTGTCGATTCATATGACCCCAATCCAAAAGACCATCGCGGTGTACGCACATAAATGGTAGGCATCTGGGACTGTATCTCTAATTTTGACTATTTCGAAGCCCTATTGGGCATGAAGGTTCGATGAGAATATTTGCACATCTCCGTGACATGGACCGCATTTCATGAGAACTCTTGATTAAGCATGCTTGGAGAGAGTACAATGATGGGTGACTGGAAGTCGTGTTGCATGCTATCCGCCCATTTTATTTTATTTTATTTTATTTTATTTTGTCCATGGGATGCTTGGACTAAAACATGGAGGGGCCCCAAATCCATGTCGTGGGCGCCGAAAATCATTGTAACTTCTTGCACGATCGTCGTCGTCATTATAACCCCAATGGAAGATCTCATGAGGCGCAGATGTGCGAGTGTATCTAGTGGGACCCGTATCTCAATTTTCAGCTACACGCAGATAGGTTCATGAGAACAATTTGCGCACATCTCCCGTAGCGATCGAACACCGATATGAGAACTATTCAATTAAACATGGGAGTGAGATTATGATGGGTGACCTCGAAGATCGTGTTGCACTATTTATTGATGCTACCCATTTTATTTTCCTTTTAAGTTTATTTTATTTTATGTATGTAGAGAACTTCATTACCATCGATGAAAAAACATGATCCGCGGCTACAGTTGATGTGAGTCTCGTGGGCGCAATCATAACGCGATCATCCGGTTGCCATTATGACCCAATCCGGAGATCTCTATGGGGTGCATCGATGCACCCATGCATTTGGGACTGTATCTCTTGGCTATTTTGAAGTCTGGCATGAATGAGTTCCACATGAGAATAATTTTCATCACATCTCCAGCGGGTGCGACCGAACAAGCACATCAGACTCGACAAGAACTCTTCAGTTAAGCGTGCTTGGGCGAGAGTAGTATCATGATGGGTGACCTCCTTGGAAGTCATCGTGTTGTACCATCTATTGATGCCGCCAATTTTATTTTCCTTTTAAGTTTATTTTATTTTACGCTAGAACTCGGCGCTATAGACTCAAAACATCATCCATGCCTTGGATTGCACAAATCGCGCCCCAGCGGCCGTTCATCTGGGTGGAATACTCGCCATAACTTTGCGCATGATCGCTCGATTTGACATTATGACCCTAACCCAGAAAGATCTCCGCGGGACGCATGATGCGTAGATGCGCTTTACGGGATCTGTATCTCCGATTTTGCCTATTTTGAGGCCCTACTGCATCACGGACGAGTTCCGTATGAGAATAATTTGCGGCACATCTCCAACGGTTGTGACCGCACCAGCACACCAGATTGCATGAGAACTCTTCAGTTAAGCGTGCTCGGGCGAGAGTAGTACTATGATGGGTGACCTCCTAGGAACTCATCGTGTTGCACTATCCGTTGATGCTGCCCATTTTATTTTCCTTTTAAGTTTATTTTATTTTACCGCTAAAGCCGAAGAACTCGGTGATTGCCATCGACTACGAAAACATCATCCAATGGGATGCTTGACTACAAACGAGTCGGGCCCCATGCGGCGATCCACAAGTGGACGATGCAAATCGCCATAACTTCCGATCATCCGATACACCATTATGACCCCAATCCAAAGATCTCCGGGTGCATGATGTAAAAGCGTGATCTAGTGGGACCCATTTCTTTGATTTATTTGATGCCTCGATGGGTTCGCATGAGAAAATTTGCATGACATCTCGGGCGACGCACGCTAGATCCAGAGAACTTTTATTAAGCGTGCTTGGGCAAGAGTAACTACGATGGGTGACATCACGGAAGTCATCGTGTTGCACCATATTGATGCACCCATTTTATATATTCCTTTTAAGTTTATTTTATTTTACCGTGATCGGAGAAATCGAATACCATCACTACAAAACATTGTCCATGGGATGCCTCGACTAAAACATGAGCCACGCGCGGTTGATCGCATCTCTGGAGGCCGGGGATGTCACCATAACTTAATTTCCGATTGTCAGATTTGCCATTATGACTAATCTGGACACATATCTCAATTTTGAAATTTTGAAGCCCTCGCGACGGACGGGATCGATGAGAACAATTTGGCACATCTCTAGGCGACCACACAAGCACGAACTATGAGAACTCTTGATTAAGCTTGCTTGGGTGAGAGTAGTACTATCATGGGTGAACTCTTGGGAAGTGGTCGTGTTGCACCATCTGTTGATGACGCTCATTTTATTTTCCATTTAAGTTTATTTTATTTTACTGATGCTAGAGAACTCGGCGATCGCCATAGACTTCGAAAATGTAGTCCACAGGGTGCCTTGGACTCCAAAACATGAGGCGCTTACGGGGTGATCCGCGCGCTCGGTGGAGGCAAGAAATCGCATAACTTCGTCAATCGACTTTATGACCCTAATCTAAAAAAAAATCTTGCGCATGGGGTATGCGGGACCCATATCTCCGATTTCAATTATTTTGAAGCCCTACCGCTGCACGAACAAGTTTCGCATGAGAACAATTTATGGCACATCCCCGTGCGTCGCACCACAGATCACATGAGAACACTTCGAGTTAAGTGCTTGGGCAGAAAGTAATGATGGGTGAACTCTTGGGAAGTCATGTTGCACCATCTTTTGTTCGCATTTTATTTTCCTTTAAGTTTATTTTATTTTACGCGATGTGAGAGAACGATTGCCATCGACTCCGAAAATGTCATCAATGGGATGCCTCGGACTACAAAACATGAGTGTGGCCGGCGATCCGCTCTTGGGTGGAGGCCACAAAAATCACCATAACTTCAGCATGATTCGACTCACCATTGATCCCAATCAGAAAGATCTCTCATGGGCACGATAAGCGGATGCACCATGCTGGTTGGACCCATATCTCCGATTTTGGCAATTTTAAAGCCCTACCACGGCACAGACAGGTTCCCCATGAGAATAATTTGCAGCACATCTCCAGCGGGTGCGACCGAACAAACACACCAGATCCCACGAGAACTCTTCAGTTAAGCGTGCTTGAGCGAGTAGTACTATGATGGTTGACCTCCTAGGAAGTCCTCGTGTTGCACCATTTATTGATACCACTCATTTTATTTTCTTTTTAAGTTTATTTTATTTATTTTACGACATAGAACTCTGATTGCCATAGACTCAAAAATGTCATCCGATGCCTTGGACTACAAAATATGCGTTCCCATGGTCGATCCCGCATCTTGGTTGGAGGCATCGGAAAATCGCATAACTTCATGCACATTGTCCGGTTCGACATTATGACCCTAATCCGAAAAGATCTCTACGGGGCGCATGATGAGCTTGGCAGGGCTCGTATCTCTGATTTTGACTATTTCAATGACCTACCGCTGTACAGACGAGTTCCACATGAGAATAATTTGCGGCACATCCTAGCGGGGCGATGCACCAACACACCAAGTCGCCTGAGAACTCTTCAGTTAAGCATGTTTGGGCGAGAGTAGTACTATGATGGGTGACCTCTTGGGAAGTAGTTGTGTTGCATCATCTGTTGATGCCACCCATTTTATTTTTCTTTTAAGTTTATTTTATTTTACGCGATGCAGAGAACTTGATCTCATAGACTCCAAAATGTCATCCATAGGATGCCTTGGACTACAAAATACAAAGCCCCATGGTGATCAATCGTCTGGAGGCCGCGCGAAAATCACCATAACTTCGCGATCATCCGATTGACATTATGACCCTAACCCGGTAAGATCTCAATGGCATATGATTGATGATCGTATGCGGGACCGTATCTCATTTACTTCAAAAGCCCTGCGCGGATGAGTTTTTGCATGAGAAAATTTGCGGCACATCTCCAGTGCGAGCACCACACAAGTTGCATGAGAACACTTCAGTTAAGCGTGCTTGGGCGAGAGTAGTACTATGATGGGTGACCTCCTAGGAAGTCATCGTGTTGCACCATCTATTGATGCCGCCCATTTTATTTTCCTTTTAAGTTTGATTTATTTTATCACTGACATCAGAGAACTCGACAATCTCCATCAACTCTGAAAACTTCATCCATGGGATGTCTTAGCAAAACATGAGTCAGGGCATGCCGATCATGTCTCGTGGAGCGCATTTCATAACTTCATGATCGTCGATTAGCCATTATGACCCCAATCTGGAAATATCTCCATGGGGTGCACAATGCTGGATATGCGCATATCTTGATTTTATTTTGAAGCCTTATGGCATGGATGAGTTTAGCATGAGAATAATTTGGACACTGGGTAGACACCACATCATTGAGAACTCTTAAGTCAAGCATGCTTGGGTAGAGTAGTACTATGATGGGTGACCTCGGAAATCATGTTGCACCATCTATTGACCCATTTTATTTTCCTTTTAATTTTATTTTATTTACCCTAAGCTATTAATTCGAAATGTCATCCATGTCAAAAATGGAAAATTCACTTAGTAAATTTGAGTATGCTAAATGAAATTCCAAAATGTGTTTAAAATTTTTATATTTTGATTTTGTTTTGAAAATGGAGACTTCACTTTAGAAAATATGGTATGCTAAATAATGAGGTTCCAAAAGTGTTTCTTTTTTGTTTTAGAAAAGGGAGACTTCATTTTAGCAAATGTGGTATGCTAGAATGAAGTTCCAAATGTGTTTTGAAAATTTTGTGGAATGAAAATTTCACTTAACAAATTTGAGTATGCTAAATGAAATTTCAAAAAAGTGTTTCAATTTTTTATTTTTGAAAAGCAAATGTGGTATGCTAGAATAAAGTTCCAAATGTGTTTTTGAAAATTTTGTGGAATGGACATTTCACGTAGAAAATTTGAGTATGCTGAATGAAATTCCAAAAAAGTGTTTCAAATTTTTATTTTTGGAAAAAGGAGACTTCATTTTAGCAGATGGGGTATGCTAGAGTGAAGTTCAAAAGTGTCTTTTTTTTTAGAAAAGGGAGACTTCATTTTAGCAAATGTGGTATGCTAGAATGAAGTTCCAAATATGTTTTGAAGAATTTTTTTTGTTGATTTTGAAAAGAGAGATTTCCATTTAACAAATTTGGGTATGTAAGATGGAAATCAATTATGTTTCATTTTCCAAAGATGTATTTTTTGTGTGTGATTATTTTTTGAAGGAAATCCCAACCAAATCATATATGGAATATGTTAAGTGGCATTTCAAAATAATGTTATTTTATTTGGAAATGAAATTTCCATTCAATAGATTTTGGCATATTGAATGAAAATATTCATACGTGCTTTTTGAAAGTTTATTTTTGATTTTGATTGGAAATGGGACCTCCATTCAATAAATAAATATGGGTATATTGAATGGAGAGGTTTCATATGTGCTTTTTGAAAATGTGAAAATTTCAACCTAACACATGTGGAATGTGTTGACTAAAATTTCAAAGTTGTGATTTTGCTTGAAGATGTAATATCCATGCAACACATTTGGATATATTGAATGGAAAGGCCCATCTTCAAATTTTATGCTTTTGAAAACATGATTGTTGAAATTTTATTTTGAAAATGAAGTCTTCATCAAAATAAATTGAGTGAAGTTCATTTGTGCTTTTAGAAAAATGTGATTGAAAATGAGGTCTTCACCAAAATAAATTGAGTTGAGAAGTTCATTTGTGCTTTTTAGAAAATGTGATTGTTGGAATTTTATTTTTGTAAAGATGATCCTACATATAACAATCATGAAGATTGTTAGATGAAGGTGACTTAAGAAAATTTTTGTGCAAAACATTTTATTATATGCATTTTGAAAGTGTGCTTTTTGAAAAGCAAGATTTTTATGATGGATTTATTTTATCTTTATTATTTTAGAATGAACCTTTCCTTACCATTAAAAATGGTAAGGAGGAAGTCTTTAATTAATTCTTTTTTATTAAGCTTTATTTTCTCCAATTGGGGAACTCAACGGGGGTTTTAAGACCAACACGGGATGAGGTCCTAAAACCTAAAGAGGTTGGCTAGCTTAACTTAAGGATGAAATAAGCTAAGTGCCAACGGAAAGAAAGATAGTCTTAAATTCATACAAAAGTACAAACCCATCGATACTTGGAGACAATGATCATTTACCAAAGATTGAGAGGAACCATCCCTAGTCGCAGAAATATCTGTGGTGAAAAATATTTTAAGATTTCTAAGAGGTATACTTCTATCTTCAATCTATGTGGAATAAAATGAAGATAGAAATATACACTTTATGCATTTTGGACACCACATAGATCCGGAGATGTTCTTATTGAGGGTAATTGGGTACATTGAGGTGTACTAACTCGAAAGATAGAAGTCACCACCCTACAATGGACCTAATCACCTCAATAAGGACTCCTAAGGACAATGGGTCTACATATGTATGAGAGATTCTTCCATTACTTTACATGAAAAAGTAAAGTATGATTTATTTTAAATCGGGTTCGTTAAGTTTCCTACAAGGGAAAGCCCCATAGTTAATCACATCTGAAGGATTCTAGGAATACTCTCGATTAAGGTAAATGATGTCTCTAAAGATTTCAATAAGTAGGACTATCAATAACTTAGTTTATTTTAGCAAATCAAGTGGGATCGATCATGAGGAGGGAGTTCTTATCGAAGCCTAATGAAGATGAGTATGGGATTTTTAGGATACTAGGAAGCCTAGTAAACATCTCAAACTATCTTAAGGTTGGGCTTTACATTTTTTGAAATTGAATTATTTATTTGTGCTGAATTTTTATTTGAAGTTTAGGACTTATAATTCCACAATACAAGGTTATAGAAATGCCTGAGAGGTGAGGATTTATGCTTATGGCCCATAGATGGGAGAAGCAGCCTCAGAACCTAAATCTAGGGAGCTTTAGCAAGGGCCAAAAGTATGACCTAAATCTAAGGTGAAAATGGGAATATGGTTTACCTCTATAAGAGGACATTGCTTGGACTTACAATCGTCTGAGGGTGACTGCCAACTAACTCCTCCTACGATTTTAAATTCATGTAGGCAAGTCATATGATTTATGTAAGATAGCTAGGTTGTTGTTTCTTTTAGAAAGAGACTAAGTTCTTAAACTCACTCCCTAAGAGACTAGATCATGTAAGGGTATAAAAAATGACCTATATCTAATGCAAAACATATTACATTTTACTTTTATTTTTGGAAAATCATTTGGCTCGAGCTTATAGGATTCATATGGCTAATGTATGAGAGGTATTATTATGGGCCAAAATCAATGAGAAGGGGAGGTGTGTTTCCACCATGGCTCTCAAAGGTCAAGCCAAGTTCTCTAGCAAAGGTGGAAGCCATCCAATCAAGAGTGAAATAATATACTTTTATGCATAATGTTAGAAAAGAAATACTCATTCAGCTAAGGAGTTGCTAATTCTTTTATCTTGATTTTTAGCCTAAGATTTAGGTGAGGTTATGAGTTATTTATTTTTAATTTTGAGTTGATTAATTTGGGAGAAGATTTATTTTTCCCTAAGAGCCTAATTATCGTCTAGGTCATACATCAACGTAAGGAAGAAACTAAGAAAACATGTCATCTTAAAGCATAATCTAAACAAACATCAAACATTTTATAAAGCTAGCACAAAAGAATAAGAGGCCATTTATGGTCTGGCTCCACTGCACAAACCCAAAATAAATTAGAGCTCTATCCTTATACAACTCGGATTACAATTGAATTACTTTACAATCAAGTAAGAAAATTCATGTTATTAGGGTCTTCATTTCTTCTCTTCTTCTTTCTTCTTTCTTCTTTCTTCTTTTGGTTACTTCTTTTGGATGGTTGGAAGGTGGTTGCTCCAAAGGCTTCACATGGTACATAAGATGAAATCTTATAACCAATGCTCATCCTAATCCCCCATAACATTCATTCCAAAAACTCTAATTGCAAAATTACATGAAGCGAAAAAGTAAATCTAATTAACACTTGCAAAATATTAGCTTAACAAATCATACAAATTTCAAGCATGTATATTGGACTTAGCACCCCAAACATTGGTAACCACTGGTTTATTGGATTATGCTTAGGGGTACAAACACACACACAAAAGCATTTATATTTTTATTACAACGCCCTTAAGCATCCCCCAGAAAATAATGGTTAGACTAAGATCGCCTACCATTCATTCTATGACATACACCTAACATCTAGACTAGAAATAATATATCACAAAACAAAAGCAAACATCAAGCCATGCACCGCCCTAACCTAAAGCTAGAAGTTGTGACTTAACCTAATGTGTGTGCTTTAAAAGGTTTGTGTGGTATGCTTAGCTATGGCTTTAAAGCTTAGATTTTCTAAGTGTGAAGATGTTCAACTTAGATGGGTGGTTTCAATTAAGTGTTTAGTTGATTTGGGTGATTTTTATTTGGTGATTTATTTTGGTTTAAGTGAATCCTACAATTAATTACTAAGTTATAAAGATAGAGAGAAAAGAAAAGAGAACTTCTCTTTCCTTCCATACCTTAAGTAATTTCTAAAGTGGATTCATATTTGATTTTATTTAGTAAATGTTTTATTATGTGTTTTAATTAATCCTAAGTTTAGATTTTCCCTAAACAAACCTATTCAAAAGAAAGGCATTTTAAGATTAAGTAAAGTGAACTAATATAACAAAACACACATCACTTCATTTCTTTCCCAACATGTACAACATGCATATGAATGAATCCTAAGCATATCTATACATACAAATGGAAATATTTAGCACACTTTATGATGAATGCTAAAAAATGTTACTTAAGAAAATTGGAATGTTTTATGATGCATGATTTTCATTAAGTAGAAAGAGGGTTTCATTTATCCATTATTCACATGCACATGTATATGTATGAAAGGCATAAGTGAGTATATGCATTATTGAGTGGGTACAAGACCTACTTAGGTCAACTTAAAACCTCACAACCCCAGGGTTGTTCAGACTAATATACCACTTTCCGTAAATTCAAACACATGCATAAAAGAAATGAATGGAAAAAAGAAAGATGCAAAAAAGTTTGTATTTTTTGTTTAATTTGTTTATGCAATTTATATGTACAAGTGTGGATGTCCTTCTTAGGTAATAGCATAGAAATGGATAGGAATGAGGTTAGGCAAGTGTTGTGTTCTTTTCAAAGAACTATACACTTTGTCAAATCCTATTCAAAACTATGCTGAAAGAAAAGAGAAGGAAAACACTATCATCTTCATATTTATATCCACATGCAAGCTTATAAATAATTATAAGTAGCACACTTTCATTTTTAGGTGTTTGATTTATAGATTTTGAAAATAGTTTTGGATTTAATAGTGATAATAGCCATTCATATTTTTACTTTAGCCAAAACATACAATTTGACATAAAGAAAATATTTCATTTTGATTTTGATTTTTTAAAAGATATGAATGCATGAATTTCATATGACATACACATTTAGCATGCTAAGAAAGAAATAAAGTGATGAAAGAAATGTAAATTCATTCACTATAATTAATTTCTAAAATCAATGCTATGAAATAAGAAAGTTTAAAGTGAATCAAAGTTTGTTTAATGCAATTTTTGTTTTGAATTTGTTCTATGTTTGATTTAGGAAATATGAAAGAATGTTTGCTGGTCCTAACCCATTTCCCCCATGTGTATGGAATTTTAGTTTAATCTTTAGATGATTAGATGATATTTATATTTTTATTAGGTTAATGTATGAGTTAAGTATGTTAATTACCCCTTACCTACACCACCTTAGCATATTTAATCAAATAATTATGAGCCGATGATATGACATAAAACCAAACAAGAAATTTAAATCAACAATGAACCTAAAAGAAGGGGTCTAATACATTTGGCTCATGATTAATGATTAATTAAGCTAAGGGGTTTAAGTTAAGTACTTTGATAACCCATCTCACACATGTGAGTTGGATTTTGATTTCTGTAATGCATTTAGTTTATTGAACACCTAAGCATCTACTCAAAGTGAATTAGTTAAGTTTTGGAAGGTTTTAGAATTTTATCAAATTGATTAGGTAGGTAATTATGAATTAATCCTTAATTAAGTTTAGAAAGAAGAAAGAGGCGGTTTAAGGAATAGCTTAAGGAAAATAACCCAGTATTATTCCCTAAATCTTATGTTCACTTAAACAAACCTTAATTAACTCAATCAAGGGGTTAAACCACTAATTACACACTTAATTAAACTTAATTACATTAAGAGGATAATTAGAAATTAATAGCAATTCCTCTAATTAAACCATCAATAAATCCAAGAAAATTAGGATTGCAATTAATGGTGGGGTAATTAGAGTAATTAGCAAAATCAAATTCCCAATAAAACCCAAATCAAAAAATAACATTGTTCAAAATTCATTGAAATCAATTTTATAATATTCTAGATTTAAATACCTTTCATATGCAATTTATTTCACTTTTTTTTTATTTTTCTACACTTATATATGAATTTTTGAAGTTTCCTTTCTTAATTAAGTAATTAATCACTTAATTATAAAGCTAATCCATTCGTGGAGGACGCGGCGACTTTCCATGTGGTGGCGATTATTTAAGTGATCACATCATAGCACCGCGTTAGCGGCGACGCTACGCGCTTTCTCCCTGTCCGTCTGATCAAGGATAGGATGGCTAAGGATAGATCTACGGTTCTAAAGGGATTAAACAACAGATCCTACATGTGTTTCACATGTGGATGGACAGCCCATGATTCTTCCTTGAGATCACCTATGAGAGATGGCCACCGTCCATCTTCCATGGCATGATCCAATTTAGCTTCAGTTGATCTCAAATTCAACCCACACCACCACCATGCAAGGGAGATCACATCTAGCTAGAATCTCATGAGATAAAACTTCACTTCACAAAGGACCGGACCATGGCTGGAGCTCTATTTAATGGCTTACCTCACGAGGCTATCAGCACTCGATTCCTTTGGAGAAGCTTTGTAGTGGAGATGAAGCTTTGTTAAATTTTGGAGGTTTTAAAATTGGGTAGATCCTTCTAGCCAACTCCACCTTCAACTCCTTGTGACTTTGATCAGTGTACCTCCCTTGCTTTGGAGCTTGGGAAAAGGATTGGGTGAACTCGATTGAGTTCCATGGGCTTGTAAAGTTAATTGGCTTGGGATTGAATATGGAGTAAGTGGGATTTCAAGTGGAGCTCCCCTATTTTTAGCCTAAGAAAATTAAGAGAAGGAGAATTCTAACTCACTCTAAGAAGCTTGGGAAGACTCACAATGGCTTGCTCTGAGTTCCTATATTTTAATCAAATAGGGCTGAATGAAATTCAAGTGAAATTAGGGGGAGTACATCTCCCCCTAGAGCAATCAGATGGTCGAGCCTTCTCTTGCCATTTTGATCCAATTGAGCTGCTTGGGTTTGTTAGGCGTTTGATGTGTCATTGCATTGGTTTGGCGGAGGGAGGTAGTGGAAGTGTCATGTTCTTGAAATGGGTGGAGGAATGATTCCCATGTGGCCATGATCAAGCAAGTGGTCAGTTTGACCTTAGGCTAGGTTGGGCTGATCCAAACCTATTGGGTTAGGAGCACCACACTCACTATTGTCCACTTGGTCCACTAAGATGTGCCAAGTGGCCATGAAGAGGATTTGACCAAGTTCCTTGTGCATTTGGCCAAAATTACCCTATGGCCTAGGAGTAAAATGATCATTTGGCCTTGATTTCAATTTGGGTATGTTTTGATATGTTTGAAAAATGGGTTAGGCCATGTTTCATTGAATTTTGAGTTTGTTTGATATGATTTGGGTCATGTTGACCCATTTAGGTCAAAATGAGTCAACTTGGGTCAAGTTGACCAACTGGTCAAATTGGGTCAAACCAAAGGTTGGGTCAAGTTCATACAACCATTTTAAATATTTTGGTAGCTTTGGTTTGATTCAATTTGGTTTATATTTGGTTTTGGTTCAATTGAGTTCATTTAGGTCTAATGGGTCAAGTTGACCAAATTGACCCATTTGACCTATTTGGGTTAGGTCATGGGTTGGTGTATGCTTGGTTGGTCATATGGAATGGATTGATATCATTATTTCCAATCAATTTGATTTATATTTGAGTTTGGCTCAATTTGACCTTTTAGGTCAAGTTGGGTTCATGGTCAATTGGGCTAGGTTGGGTCTAGTTGGCCAATTGAGGTTTTGGTCAAGTTCAACAATCATTTTAGAATGAACTTGACCCATTGGTTTCAATCAATTTGGCTTAGATCAAGTTTTGACACATTTTGACTTTTAGGTCAGGTTGGGTCAACTTGGGTCAAGTGGCTAATTGGACTAGGTTAGGCTTAAATGTTGACTTGGTCAAGTTTAAAGATTGATCATAATTGAGTTTTGATCAATGGTTTCAATCAATTTGGCCTATGGTGGATTTTAGCTAGTTTAGGTTTTATTTTGGCTAAGTGTTGACTTGGTCAACCCTTAGGTTTGACTTGTTTGACCATTTGAGTGATTGATCATCATGATGATTGTTGATCATGATGAGAGGAGGCTTGGGTGAGTTCAATCCAATTTGGTTATGATTAGAATTTGGCTCATAAGGGGTATTTTAGGTCACTTTGGGTCAAGTGAGCCTAGGTGGGTCAAATGGCTTGGCCAAAGCTTGATTTGAGTTTGATTGAACTCACATATGGACTTATTATTGAAATATAAATCCATTTGCAACTAGTTTGAAGTCAAATGGGTTTTGATTCATTTGGCAATTTCCAGTTCAAAGGGTGAACATGACTTTGACTTGGGCATGATTTTTTGAATTTAGTTTTGATTAAGTGATTGAAGTTTATGTTTATATTTGGATTCATAATTAAAGGATTGATTGAATCATGAAGAAAAATCAAGAGTTTGGCTTGATTTAAAATTGATTTGGCTAAGTTCAAGATTTTGACTTGAAAGACTTAGGTTGGATTTTGATTGAATTTGAGTTTGATTTTTGGAGTTGGTTTTGGTTGTTTGAATTTATATATCATTTATATATGTGAATATAAATAAAAATATAAATTGGTTATGAGAAAATTTCAAGAATTTGAAGTGATTTGAACTTGAATTAGGCTAAGTCCTTAAGAGGGAATCAAAAGTGACTGATGAAAAAAAGGGGAATGACAAAGCATCTAGAAATAAATGATTAATTTATATCAATAGACCTGCTAAAGTCTCAAACCATAGAGTGGTTAGCACAGGTACCATTGAGAGATATGTTTTAATATCTCGCATTAAAAATCCTCCTTTGTCTTTTATTTTTTTCTTTGTTCTTATTTATTTCAATTCTTTATTTATATTGTATATTATAATACATATATAGTCTCTAATACATAGATCATAGATAACCCGATATTTGAATTTTAGTTCAAGATTATTTGTTTTTGCTTGAAATGAAATTATAATTAGGAATTACTAACTAAAATGCATATATATGTACAATGATCCAGCAGATTCCGTTTTTCGAATATAAGACTTTGGACTCAAGAGAATGATACAAGATACTGTCGTATGAGCATGGGAATAAGGGTATAATTTCTAAGATTTTGTCTAGACAAGATAGGCCCTATTTGCAAGATGGAACACCCATTGATATGGTTTTCAACCCATTAGGATTCCCCTCCTGAATGAATGTGGGACAGATATATGTTTTACGGCCTAGTGGGTCCGTAAAACTCACTAGGATAAGGCCAAGCTCATGCTAATGAATTTTGAATTATATTGTTCTATTAGCCAACATTTCAAACCCATTTTTAGTTGGTCTATAAAAGACTAAGATAAATATTGGTTATTCATCAATAACCAACCAAAAGAAATATAGGGCATGTTGTCGCTAGGATTCAACATAATGGATATAGAATCAAAAAGATTAATTGATCATTACTTAGAATTCAATTAAGATATATTATGAAAATAGAATTCTTTGTATTTTTATTTTATTAGGGAGAAGTCAAAGAAAAAGTAGAATTTATTTCTTTTATCTTCCTTTTTCTTTTCAATTTTCCCTCAAATAAAAAACTCAATCCAATCTGATAATTTATTATCATTTCAATTTCATTTGAATTTTGAAAAAAAAAGAAAATAATATTTCTTATGTTTAATATCCTTAGTTTAATCTGTTTGTCTTAATTCTACCCTTTATTCGAGTAGATTCTTCTTAGCCAAATTGCCCGAAGCTTATGCCTTTTTCAATCCAATTGTAGACGTCATGCCAATCCTTTTTCTTCTCTTAGCCTTTGTTTGGCAAGTTACTGTAAGTTTTCGAAAAGAATGAAATCTCTATTCAATTCAAAATTTATTCGATAAAAAATAGATAAAATTTTGATTTTGAAAATCAATAAGATCAAAAATAATATTCAGATAAGTCTGGACATTGGGAACCCTTGATTCAAAAAGCAAAATTCTGCTATTTATTATTGAATTTGAAAAAGGGAAGGGGCGATGATCTAGATCTTTAATCAGCTGATTCTTTTTGTTCTGACTTTTCCTTTAGAAGATCCCATTTAAAACCTAATTATAGATATGGATATGGCAACAAATTTTGGGTAACAAAAAAATGAATATTATTCATTATATTACATTAGAATATTACATTAAAAATAGAAAGAAATTTGCAGCGTCATGTCAAAATAGTGTATAGCATGTGTCGTAAAATAGGTGATCTATTTCCTTAAACAAAAAATGATCTTATCTTGGAGATTTTTAATGCTTATTCTTAAACTTTTTGTTTATACAATAGTAATAATATTTGTTTCTCTTCATCTTCGGATTTTTATCTAATGACCTGGGGCGTAATCCTGGGTGTAAAGAATAAAAAAAGAGATGAGATTCATTTTTACTTTTTCCTTGATTTTTTCATAGGTAAATGTATAAATAAATGGAATAGATGCTAAATAAAGATAAAAGATTTATAAAAGAAACTAATCAAAAATTATTCCAATTCGAAAATATCAAGTGATCAGGGGGGTCGGAGAGAGAGGGATTTGAACCCTCGGTATGAATAATTGCACAACGATTAGCAATCCGACGCTTTAGTCCACTCGACCATCTCTCCCCATTCAAAATGGGAAATTTATCATGTGATTTCACACGCGTGAAGTCAAGATTGAGAACAATCATTATTTTCCTTCACTTCAATGATCCGAAATAGATTTCTACAATAGAAAGAATACTTTACTTCTTTTATTTTGTACAAAAGCCGACCTGAATAAGTAAAAGTACTGGCCGGGCTAGAACTTCTTTTATTCCGATGAATAAAAATTGTTATTGAAATAAGAAGACTAATTTTCATTGCCATTCCTAATCATTAGAAATTATATACGATTCTAATGGAGAAATTTTCTTAGAAATTCTATAAAAAATTCTAGATTAATATAGAATATTCTATCTATATATTCTATATTATATCGAATATATAATATATAGAATTATAGAAAATTAAGTATAAATTAGAATATTTAGTCTTTCTATTAAAATTTATAGTAAAAGTGTTCTAGTAATAGTATTCTATTATATAACAAACTACTATTTTTTGTCTTTATTTTCTTATTCTTACATATAAGATTCAAAAAATCATCAATGAAAAATAAATTTCATTCTAAATGAAAGTTGAAGTTCAATATTTGATTCATATTTCATATTAATATAAAATATATATTAAATTTATAATTAATATGTAGCTGGTATAGTTTAGTGGTAAAAGTGTGATTCATTCTATTAACAACCTCAATAGTTAAGGGGTCTTTCCATTTTTTTCATATTTCATATTCCATTCCGATAAAAAACTTTATTTCTTAAAAAGATTTAATCCTTTACCCCTCCATAGTTTGAGGAAAGAATATACATTCTCACTATTTCTATCCAAAAGTCAATTAGAATTTTATATAATTTTAATAAAAAAATTGGATTATGGAGTCGAGAAGCATAATTTTTTTGATTGGTTAAATTCTTCCAATTCAATGAGTATGAATAAAGGATCTATGGATAGTAGTACAAAACTTTCAATCATAACTAATTCTTCAATTTTTTCACTTAAAAAGGGCAAGATTGAAGCCAAATAGTAGAAAATGATGGTTTTGGTTTACCAGAACCCTCAGCTTCTTATTTCAGCTCGATAGAAATAAAATTATTTTCCTTAGGATCCCCCTAATAGAAAAGAAATAGGGAACAAAATAACTAGACTAGAGACTAGTAAGATTTGATAGAATCTCCCTCTTCTATAGGGATCATCTAAAGAGAAAGTAACTTTAGATGCATTTGTCAAAAAAACTGACATAGATGTTATGGATCTCATTTTTTCTATGATGGGAATACATAGATATTCCATAAAGGAGCTGAATGAAAGAAAAATCTCATCTTCAATTTTGAACTAGAGATTTTAAAATTGATCAAACAACGTCGACTATAACCCCTAGCCTTCCAAGCTAATGATGGGTTCAATTCCTACCCTATATATATATTTATTCCTTAACTTTATATGATATATAGATGCCTTATCCTTTTTGATATGCATCCTTCCTTTTATTATTTATTGTATTCCCTAAATACGTCTTTATGAAAAAATGAGAAAATAGGAATAAAGAGCGTCCATTGTCTAATGGATAGATGTAGGTCTTCTAAAACTCGTATAGTTCAAACCTTATCGGATGCAATTTATTACATATATATATATCTATTCTAGATAGAGAATAGAAAAAAAAAGAACTATATTTTATAAAGTACCTTGATTCGAATTAGAAATCTTTCTCAATAATTTATATGAATTAAGACTATAATAAAAATGATAGATTTAAATTTATCTTTGTTCCTGAAGTAGAAAGAGTTCAATCTGTTCTTGAATAGCTTCTTTCAAAAGGGTTTCAGCCTCTTCAGTGAATATCTTAGTAGAAGATAGAATTTCTTGGCATTTAGTTTTCTTGTTTGTTAAGTAGGTACGTAACTCAATGAAAATTTTTTTTACTTGTCCAATTTCTAACGTATCAAGATATCCATTTATTCTGGTGTAAATAGTAGCTATCCAGTCTTCCACTGTAAGAGGGTCTAATTGAGATTGTTTAAGCAACTCATGAAATCGCTGGCCTCTTGCCAATTGATTCTGAGTAGCTTTATCTAGATCAGAAGAAAATTGTGCAAAGGCTTCTAATTCTGCAAATTGAGCTAGTTCCAATTTTGATTTGCCAGCTACTTGTTTCATGGCTTTAATTTGAGTTGTCAATCCTACTCTTGAAAAATAAATATCTACATTACTAGCGGTGATTCCCGATTGAATAGATCCACAGATAAGAATATTTGTCCATGTGTAATAGAAATTATATTAGTTGGAATATAAGCTGAAACGTCTCCAAATTGAGTCTCTACTATTGGTAAAGTAGTCATACTTCCTTCACCTAAATGAGAACTTGATTTTGCGGCTCTTTCCAAAAGTCATGAATGCAAATAGAAAACATCTCCTGGATAAGCTTCATGACCTGGGGGTCTTCTTAATAGAAGGGACATTTGACAATAATCTTGTTCCTGCTTGGAGAGATCATCATAAATTATTGAAGTATGTCGTTCACGGTACATAAAATATTCTGCCATAGCTGCTCCCATATAAGAAGTGAGATATTGTAATGTAGCAGGTGAATCTGCTGTTTCGGTTACCACAATAGTGTATTCCATTGCCCCTCCTTCCTGGAAGGTATCACTACTTAAGCCACAGAAGATGCTTTTTGACCAATAGTTACATAAACACATATTGCATTTTGTCCTTTTTGATTGAGAATTGTATCTATGGCTATTGCTATTTTACTAGTATGTCTGTCTCCAATAATTAATTCTCGCTGCCCGCATCCTGTAGGAATCATTGAATCAATAGCAATAAGTCTCGTTTGAAGGGGCTCATATATGGAATGTCTTGAAATAATACTTAGGGCAGGAGTTTCAATTAACCGAGATTCAGAAGATGAAATTTTACCTCTCCCATCAATAGGGCGAGCATTTATGACATGACCCAAAAGCCTATCATGGATCAAGCAATTCTTCTATTTGCTTTTCGAAGCTTCCTCTTTTATCATCAAACCATCACCCATTAATACAACACCAACATTATTTGATTCCAAATTCAAAGAAATACCTATGGTACCCTCTTCAAATTCTATTAATTCACCTGTCATTACTTCATCAAGACCATGAATATGAACAATGTCATCTCCCACTTGAAGTACAATACCAGTATTCACAATCTTTACATCTCTATTATATTATTTAATATGTTCACATATAATATTACTAATTTTGTCATCTCGAACGGTTCCCATTAGTATCTTTTTTTCATTTTCGGAAGGAAAGGGAAAAATAATGCCTAAACTCTAAACTAGAGTAAAAAAATCAGTTATTTCTTTTGGACGAATACCAATATTAACTTGGTATGAAAATGTAATTCGCTATTCAAATAACTATTCAAAGTTTCTAGAGCTCTTTGTAAGGCTTGTTGCAAAACTTGTTGTCGGACCTGATTAATTGCTCTTTATTTTTTTAAAAAAAGAGTTTCATATTTGTAATTTCCTAATTGTTCCAAACTCTTTCAAGTAGCATTAATTAAATTTACATTTCTTATTCTATCTCAGAATATCCAATCTTTCGATACTCATCTACTTTGATTTCCACTTTTTGTAATCTAACCTGAGCTCTTTCGAGCGGTTCAATGGTTCCTCTACATAATTCTTCTGAATTTTGAATAGTACTCAAGATCCTCTATTTTTTCTTATCTAATAAATCATTTAATGAAAGTAGATTATCTTTCCATTCATTCCACAACTATCATATATCTTTCCGAATCAAACATGAATCTTTCGATTCATTTGGCTCACACACTCAATTTCTTTTCTTTCATTGATGGGCATTCCCATATTTTTGAGCCTATCCTCTCTTTTCTATTCGTTGGTATTCAAAAATATCGAAACTAATCTAACATCAGAATCTCTAGGAGGATACTTTAGACCAGACAAAAAATAAAAATTGTTAGCAAAGTTCTTTCTTTATTTATTCTTTATTTACAACTTATTTACAAAAATAAAATAAAAAAAGATTATAAAGAAGAAAGAATAGAATTCTTTCTTCTTTATATGCTATGATAAATTAGATCAAGATTCTAATATAATAGAATTATGAACTTCATTCTCATTATTATTAGAATGATATTTATATTTTTTTCATCCAAAAATTATCTTTTTTATAAAATTCAATTCCGAAGTAATTCGTCAAGATTGTGCATCATTTGTTCCTATTTCTGCTCTAAAAAAATAATATAAAGAAAGTCTAGAAATCCAAACTATTCTTGATATACACAACTTCCTTTTACTCCCTTTCCAAAAAAATCAATACACCCAGACTATGCTTAGATTTATTGGTTGTTGCTAAAATATCTATTAAATTTGAAACACCTAGATGGCCGTGCCATGAAAAAAAAGAATCGATATATTTTTTATATGCTCTCCTTTATAGATAGGACTAACAAAACGAGTTCTTTTGTATCACTCCACTTATTATTCTTAATCTTAATGGAATTTGAGAATTCTCAAATTTATTAGTTATGGTTATATTTTATTCTTCTTCTTTTTTTACATTTTTATTCTACTTAAACATTAAATAAAAGGATTTGTAAATAAAAGAGCTAATGCCACCGGTCCATAAATTGTTAAAGCTTCCATAAAAAAGACTTCGATAAAGTACCTCATATTTTACCCTCGCTGGTTGTCTGTATACCTTCTGACTCTATTATTCCTTGACCAACCAGTTCGATAAGTAAGCCCTATAGCCAATCCGGCGATAATAGAAAGAAATAAGTGGATTCATGGTAAGTTCCTCACACCAAAAAAAGAAATGATTAATGATACAACCAACCAATGACTTAGTAATTAATCTACTTCTTTTTCTACTTATCAGGTTGAAGTAACTAAAAGCTCCAAATGGAATTCGAAATATTACTGAATTATCAGAATTACTTCATGATATCATTTTTCCTTTCTACTTTATGACCTTATGTAAATAGATATGTATATAGTTTTAGTAATTGCATTTCCTTGTTTATAAACAATTCTATTCTTTCTCTTTCATTCAATTCAAAATCACAGACAAAATAGAAAAAGGGCGATATGGAATCCATATAAATGCATGGACTAGAAAAATGAGATAGGGTCATTACTATCTAACTAGTAAATAGCATATACATTTATTCTTCCATAACATAAATCACCTGCACTTTTTATTCTATTAAATCATATTCTGGAACCATTATTCAAAACATACATAAAGATTGATACTCATAAACATTACATATATGTAGTAGGATCCCCAACCCTTCTTTCTTTCTTAATATATACATACATATAGCTATTTGCATTTTATTCTACAACTCGATTGGATTATATGGAACCCTCGCATTGCTTGATTTGGGATAAGCTTCAAAAAAAAAGACTAGACTATTTCAAAAGTTAGTCAATGATGACCCTCCATGGATTCACCTATATATAAAGCGACCAAAGTTGCAAAAATAAGAGCTTGAATACTGCATGTAAATAATCCAAGAAACATGATAGGTATAGGTACTATTGAAGGCACTAAAGAAACAAGAACAACAACCACTAATTCATCATCCAATGTATTCCCTAAAAGTCAAAAACTAAGAGATAAAGTGGCCAATTTACCCAGATGGTAATCTTAATGTGGCCGATTTACCCTCTTTTGCAATTAGTTTCGCTACAGTGCCTGCTTCTCTAGCTAATTGTCCACCCGTTCCATGTGTGATTTCTTTGTTATGTATGGCCGTGCCTAAGGGCATATCGGTTGAAGTAGATTCTTCTTTTTTATCAATCAAAACCCCTTCCCAAACTGTACAAGCTTTTTCCAAAGCATACGACTTTCTAGATATATATGATGATATATAGATAGATGGATCTTATATAAATCGTATGATGAAGTATCACATGAGTGGATATCTAGGAATCCAAATATGCCAAATCACTTATGTTATAATCTTCTACATCCTAAGTCTCCCGTTCCGTCATCTGGCTTATGTTCTTCATGTAACATTAAGACCAGATGACTCTATAAAATTATGTTAATACTTGCACATATTATGAGTAACATAGGAGGCATCTCTATTTTTCCCCGAGGGGTCTTTCTAATTACCACTGTTTAGCTTTCAATTCACCTCTGACCATTAAATGAAATTTGAATAACCCATCCTCCTCTCTTTGAAATAAGGGGCACTTCTGGTTCTATGCATGCTTCATACAATTTTATCTTCTCCATATTACCAAATCACTAGAGTCAATACTTTTCTATGAGGAACTACTGAACTCAATCACTTTCTACCATTACTCAACAGTTTTCTTTTGAGGTCTATCCTATAAAAGTACTCCAATTGAATCAGTGATTGATTTCTAGGTTTCATCATAAACCTAATTGGTTACTTCCAATTACATAAATCAATAGTTCAAATTGCACTCAAAGGTAAGGCATTTCCCATTGATATAGGAACTTATATACTAGCAATAATGGTATCTCCAATTATAGCCCCTCTAGGATGTAAAATATATCTCTTCTCACCATCCCCATAATGTATGAGACAAATGTATGCATTTCGATTAGGGTCATATTCTATGGTTATGATTCTACCATATATCCCTTTTTCATTCTATTGAAAGTTGATTTTATAGTATAGATGCTTATGACCTCCCCCTCTATGCCCTGTGGTAATGATCCCTCTGGAATTAGAACCTTTACCACAATGATGCTGTC
Organism: Cymbidium sinense; assembly: GCA_021442155.1. Classification (NCBI taxonomy): domain Eukaryota; kingdom Viridiplantae; phylum Streptophyta; class Magnoliopsida; order Asparagales; family Orchidaceae; genus Cymbidium; species Cymbidium sinense. The sequence goes on along the minus strand of CM038219.1, from coordinate 81,455,933 downwards.
CATAGATCAAATTATTTCATGGATTGGATTTCAATTGACTGTCTACGGTTCCATTGCGTGGGCTCGGGGTAGAAGTTTTGTATAAATATATTGTTTTGTTATTAAGTCTTTTACTTTAAGTTCTTTTCTTTATAAGAGCTGGAATAGAATACACGGTTGAAGCATAATGATCACACGTCTATAATGCATTGTATGTCCCATAATAGGTCCCATCCTTTTACCCTTTCCCAGAAGTCGATGACTATTCATAGCTCTTTCCTTGACACTAAAGAAGAGATCAACGCAATGTTTTATTTCTGTCCTGGTTGATCCTGATTCGACATTAGAAGTATATTGATTGTCCCCTAATAATTGAATACTTTTTTGTAAATCCTGCATATTTGATTCCATCCATAAATCCATTTTCTTCCATATGAGTTCCAGTATCAATAAGAATTCTAGTTCTTACTGTTCATATGTTATGGTATGAATATACCAATTCGCATGTATGGATGATGAGATTCCATTGATATAGAGCCAATTCCAATAGACTTATTGAATGTTCCCATTGGCATGCATCTAATAGGAATTGAACCTATGAATTTTCCAATTATGAGTGGGGCACTTTAACCAATCAGCCATGGATGCTTAACAGGGATCATCGTACATCGTGAATAGCCAAATTCCAATTGAAATAAAATCATTAGGAGGAATCAATGAAACGACATCAATTAAAATCTTGGATATTCAAATTGAGAAAGATATTGAGAGAGATCAAGAATTCTCAATATTTCTTAGATTCACGGATCAAATTCGATTTTGTGGGATCTTTCACTCACATTTTTTCTGCCAAGAACATTTTATGAAACTCTTTGACCCCCGAATTTGGAGTATCCTACTTTCATGTGATTCACAGGGTGCAACAATCAATCGATATTTCACGATCAAAGGTGTAGTACTGCTTGTAGTAGTGGTCCCGATGGCTTGTATTAACAATCGAAAGGTGGTCGTAAGAAAAAAAAATCAATATTTGATGGGGCTTCTTCCTATGCCTATGAATTCCATTGGACCCAGAAAGGAGACATTGGAAGAATCTTTTTGGTCTTCCAATAGAAATGGTTGATTGTTGTGCTCCAGTATCTTCCAAAAGGGAAAAAGATTTTTGAGAGATGTTTCATGGATCTGCAAGAGAGTACTTGGTTTATCCAAAAAAGAAAAAAAAAGCATATCATGCCTGAATCTAATCAGGGTTTACGGTGCTGGAGGAATCGAATAAAAAAAATAGGAATTCTAGTTGTCAGATATCTAAGGAAAGCTAGGATTGAGGTCTCATTCAAAGAGAAAGATAGCAAATATTTGGAGTTTCTTTTTTTATCCTATACGGATGATCCGATCTGCAAGGACCATGATTGGGAATTTTTTTATCATCTTTCTCTGAAGAAGAAATGAAACATAATCAACTTGAATTTGGGATAACTATTCAAAATCTTAGGGAAAGACTTGATTTGTTATCTCATGTCTGCTTTTCGTGAGAAAAGACCAATTCAAGGGGAGGGTTTCTTCAAACAACAAAAAGTTGGGGCAACTATGCAATCCAATGATATTGAGCATCTTTCCCATCCTTCTCAAGAAACAAGTGGGGTATTTCTTTGTAAAATTGTGCTCAATTTCATATGTGGAAATTCCACCAAGATCTCTTCATTAGTTGGGGGAAGAATCAGCACGAATTGGATTTTTCAAGGAACATCTTGAGAGAGAATTGGATTTGGTTAGACAATGTGTGGTTGGTAAACAAGGATTGGTTTTTTAGCAAGGTACAAAATGTATTGTCAAATATTCAATATGATTCCACAAGGTCTAATTTTGTTCAAGTAAAGGATTCTACCCAATGGAAAGGATCTTCTTCATATCAATCAAGAGATCATTTCGATTCCATTATAAATGAGAATTCAGAATATCACACATTGATTGATCAAATAGAGATTCAGCAACTAAAAGAGAGATCAATTCTTTGGGATCCTTCCTTTCTTCAAACGGAATGAATAGAGATAAATTGGTCGATTCCCAAAATGCCTTTTGGATCTTCCTCCATGTCTAGCTATT
>CM038219.1:81418851-81448851 GCA_021442155.1 Cymbidium sinense | reverse complement strand
ATGCTTCTCCAGACTATAATTCGTGCCACCACATTGCAACCTGATTCCCACGCTAGGCATGTCCCGGTTCACTCGCCGTTACTAGGGGAATCCTTGTATGTTTCTTCTCCTCCGCTTATTGATATGCTTAAACTCAGCGGGTGGCCTAGCCCATCCTCGGGTCGCATTCTAAGCTGCCACATGCAAATCAGTGCATGGGTCGGGATCGCCTCAGGGGCACCATCATTCTCTTAGGCTTCGCACGAGATAATGTGAGTTGTGCTTACAGCTTTCACCCACCCCTCATTTCCGTGCGACGATGATGACTCTTTAGCCCACCACACTAAAGACGCGGAACCATGCGTCTATGCCTTGGCTGACACACACCCATCGAGCAGATGGAGTTGACATAGAGCGACGTGATGTTTGACATCCAGGCGTGCCCCTGGCGGTAACCTCGGCGCAACTTGCGTTCAAAGACTTGATGGTTCATGGGATTCTATAATTCACACCACGTATTGCATTTCACTATGCTCTTCATCGATGCGAGAGTCAAGATATCCATTGCTAGGAGTCGTGCCCATCTGCATGGAGCATGGCGATGCTCCATGCCACCGAACTTGATGCTGGGCCCATGCTTTTTAATTTTCCCTTGGCGCGGAGCTACGTCAGTTTATGTTTCATCTATCCCTGGCCGTACCCCCCGTGCCCCTCCTAGGAGAGGACGAGGCGATAGCTAGGATGGTCATCCCATGATAGTAGCCACCGCCGCTCGCTTCATGAGTTCTCTGAATCACTCGATGTGTTTCAATCTCGATAATGATCCTTCCACAGGTTCACTTATGGAAACTTTGTTATGACTTCTCCTTCCTCTAAATGATAAGGTTCAATGGACTTCTTGAGTCAAAGGCGAACCCAGATCCCGATCGAACACTTCACCATACCATTCAATTGGTAGGAGTGATGGGCGTGTCTAAAGGCGGGGGCGTAGTCAGTATGGCTAGTGCTTACTAGGAATTCCGTTGAAGACCAACAATTTCAATGATCTATCCCCACACTAACTATATATTTCTCCCTAGAAATTTGAGATTAATTGATGACCTAATTAAAGGATAATTAGCTAATTAAGATTCCAAAGAAACCCAAATTCAGAGAAATAAGTAATTCAAAATCCATTGAAATCTTTTTTAAAATATTCTAGATGAAATTATCTTTTTATAACATTTTTTTCCTTTTATTTTTTTTATTTTTCTAAGGGGAATTATGAATTTTAGAAGTTCTCCAAATTAATTGGGAATTAATTAATTGCTTAATTAATCCTTACTTAATCCTTAGCTCATGGCGCGGTGTGGTGCGGCAGCGCATGTGAGGGGACAATTGTCACCTCACAAAGGTGGTAACGCACACACTTATATTCCAGTCATCGATCAAAGATCGATGGTGAGAATTCCCTGGTTTTAAAGAAAAATTAGATTACTAAACATGCTAAATAATCATCCATCTAAAATGCACGGATGATGGTGAGATATGCTAAGTTCATCGAGGATCAATGGGGACCGTCCATGATCTAAGGGGAGATCCGAGCTTGATATACCATGGAATCACACAAAATTTAACCCACACCATCTAGAGAGATAGAACGGGAAATCCAACAATCAAAATTCATTGAGGTGAAGATTTCCTTCAAAAGCTCCACTCCATATTGAGTTTAGTGATCGAATAATTTCATTCCATATCGAAGATGATCACTAGTGCTCGAGATCTATCAAGTAGCTTTGTCTAGTGGAGACGAGGCCCTATTGAAATTCCTAGGCCTTGGGATTGAGTGGATCAATGGGTGGACCAACACCATTTCTTGGGCTTCAGCTTTGATTGAATTGAGGTCTTCCTTGCCTCTAGAACTTCAAAGAAAGCTTAGGCCAATTTGACTTGACCCTCGATGGAGTGTGCAAGAGTAATTGGAAGGAGATCAAGTGTGTAGAAAGTTAGCTTGGATTGAGCTCCCCTATTTTCCATGCAAAATTTGAGATAGGAATTCAAATCCTTTGTAAGCTTAGGGTACTAGATGGGTGCTCTAGATTCCTAGGCTTCAATCGACAGAGAGTGAATCAAAATTTCATTGAATTAGGGGGAGTATATCCCCCCTTGAAGGATCAGACAACCAGCAATGTCCATGCTATTTTGATCCAATTGATGAGATTGGAGAGGTTATTTAGGCTATTTTAAGTGTGCACATGGCTAGTTTGATCCATGGAGTGGATTTCCAACCTCCCATGTGCCTTAATTTAAGCTTTGGAGGGAGTTTGAAAACTCAATTTTGAGCTAGGTGGTTAAGTTTGGTCTAATGAACAAATGGGCTGACCTAAACCCATTGGGTAGGGTCCACCACTCATCACTAGGTCCCCTTGAGCTTTTAGGAAAGCCTCAAGTGATTGTGGAGAGCGTATGACCAAAATACCCATGGATTAGGCCAAAATTTGTTCTATGGCCTAGTGGTAGGTTGGTCATTTTTCTATTTTTTTTCACTTTGGACATGTTGGATATGTGGAGAAACTAGATTTGGCCAAGTTTCATAGAATTTGGAATCCATTTGATAGGGCTTGGTTGATGCTGACCCATTTAGGTCAAAATGGGTCAACTTCGGTTAAGTTGACGAATTTGTCAAATTGGGTCAAACCAAGGGTTGGGTCAAGTTCATATGACCAATTGAAATGTATTGGTGGCTTTGGTTTGGTTCAATTTGGTATATATTTTGTTTTGGCTCACATGACTTCATTTATGTCAAATGGGTCAAGTTGACCTATTTAACCCATTTGACCTATTTGGGGTAGGTCAAGGGTAGGTTTGGGTTTGGTTAGTCATATGGAGTGGATTGGTATCTTTATTTCCAATCAATTTGGGTTAAGTTCAATTTTAGCTCAACATGACCCCTTTAGGTCATGTTGGGTCTAAGGTCAATTGGTCAAGTTCCACAAGTGATTTGGAATAGGCTTGACCCATTGGTTTGGATCAATTTGACTTAGGTCAAATTTTGACACATTTTGACCCTTTAGGTCAAAATGTTTCAACTTGGGTCAAGTTGACCAAATGGGCTAGGTTAGGCTCAAAGGTTGACTTGGTCAAGTTCAAACATAGGTCATGAGTGAACTTAGATCAATGTTTCAATCAATTTGGCCTATGGTGGAATTTGGCTATGTTAGGTTTCATTTTGGGTTAAGTGTTGTCTTTGTCAACCCTTAGGTTTGACTTGGTTTGACCCAATTTGATTGATTAATCATCCCATGATGATTATTGATCATGATGAGAGGGATATATGAGTTTGGTTCAATCCAATTTGGTTTAGATCAAAAGTTGGCTCATAAGAGTACTTTGGGTCACTTTGGGTCAAGTGAGCCTATGTGGGTCAAATGGCTTGGTCAAAGCTTGATTTGAAGTTGATTGATCTTGTATATGGACTTATGATTGAAATATAAATTTATTTACAAGTGGTTTGAAGTCAAATGGATTTTGATCCATTTGAAAATTTCATATTTAAAGGAAGAGTATGAAAGGGGTTTTGGGCTTGATTTTTGATTTATGTTTTGATTGTTTGATTGAAGTTTGGATTTATATATGATTGTAGGGTTGATTGAACCATGAGAGAAAATCAATAGTTTGGCTTGATTTGAAAGTGATTTGGCTAAGTTCAAGATTGAATATTTAGATAATTCTAATATATATAATAGAATAATACATTAATGCATAATAAAAATGATATAATAAAAATGATATAATATAAAAGAACTGTCTTTAGTTTCCCCGGTTTCGTTACTACCGTGGCCCTTATGCAATCGATCAGATCATATAGATTTCAACACAACATAAGTCATCATAAGGATCTCAGATGACTCACCAAAGCAAGCCGGGATCCTTCGAAAATGGATTCCTATTTGAAGAGTGCATAACATGGATAAGCTCAAACTAACTTTTGGATCCAATTCTTTGAGATTTTCTTTAGGAGATATCAGGAAGGAATTGGAATGTAAGAATTAAGAATATGAATTCATATAAAATAAAAGGTTCTCTATTGATTCAAATGCTATACCTATGGGATATAGGGATAAAGGAGGAGGAAAACCCGAAGATTTCACATAGTGCTTTTGATCTAAAAAGAAATATAAAAAAAGTAGAAGATAGAAGAGCCCATATTCCAAATGAACAAATTCAAACTCGAAAAGAATCTTTCTGGTTCTTGAAGAATGAGGGGCTAAGGGATTGATCGAGAAAGATCTCTTATTCTTCTTATAATTAGAAGATCATGATTTGATCCACATAGGTTTGCTAAAAAGAGTAATCTTCACCTTTGATCATAAATGAAAATTGTTCAATTGGAACATGAAAACATGAATGAATTGGTTTGAGTTACTCTTCGAGATGGAGTAGAAGAAGGAAGGAGATTCTTAAATGAAGAAAAGGATCCAATTACTATGAAAGAATTGAACGAGGAGCCATATGAGATGAAAATCTCATGTACAGTTCTGTAGAGTGACAGTAAGGGTGACTTATCTGTCAACTTTTTCACTGTCACCCCCAAAAAACCAAACTCTACCTTATGTAAAGTTGCCAGAGTATGATTAACCTCTATATTTGAAATCATTGCTTATATACCTGGTATTGGCCATAATTCACAAGAAAATTCTGTAGTATTAGTAAGAGGAGGAAGGGTTAAGGATTTACCCAATGTGAGATATCACATTTTTTGAGGAACCCTAGATGCTGTCGGAGTAAAGGATCGCCAACAAGGGCATTCTAATGCATTGTAGATTATTATCCAAGACTTGTATCATTTGATGATCTTTGTGTGAATAGCATGTGAAGTGTATGGCTAACCCAATAACGAAAGTTTTGGAAGGGGACTAGAGTAGGCTACCATGAGATAAAAGATCTTCTTTCTAAAGGATTCAATTCAGAACTACTATATGTCCAAGGTCCAACATTAGAATAATTTCAGAGGTTTTCCCCTCCTTTGTCTGTATTAACAAATAATTCAAAATACCTCAACTTTTTCAGAACATGTCTGAGTACAATAGCAATGATTCAAAGCACTTCATTTTCCATTACACTATTTCAAAAACCCAAGGGCTGGATCGTATGGATATGTAAAATACAGGATTTCTAGTCCTAGCAAGAAAAAAAGGGAAATGGATACTCAATTTAAAGTGAAAGTGAGTAAACAGAATTCCATACTCGATCTCATAGATACATATAAAATTTTATGGAAAGTTGTATTCGATGAAAGTCGTATGTATGGCTTAGAGGGAGATTTTTTATATCTTTTGAAATCCACCCTACAATATGGGGTCAAAAACCAGAATAAGTGATTCATTTTTAGCCCTTATCAAAATAAAACTGATTCTTGAACCTTTTTCATGCTCATGTCATGTCGAGGTATTGTAGAAGAAAAAATTGCAAAATTTGATCTAATTTATCATAATCGATTAGTTAACATGTTGGTTAACCGTATTCTGAAACACAGAAAAAAATCATTGTCTTATCAAATTCTCTATCGAGCCGTGAAAATGATTCAACAAAAGATAGAAATAAATCCACTATCTATTTTACATCAAGCAATATGTGGAGTAATTCCTGATATAGCAGTAAAACCAAGACATGTAGGCAGATCGACTCATCAAGTTCCTATTGAAATGTGATCTATACAAGAAAAAGCGCTTGCCATTCATTGGTTATTAGGGGCATTTCAAAAGCATTTGGGTCAAAATATGGATTTTTGATTAAGTTTCGAATTAGTAGATTCTACCAAAGGTAGTGGTGATGCCATATGCAAAAAGGAAGAGACTCATAGAATGGCAGAGGAAAATATAGCTTTTGCGCATTTTTGTTAATCCATGAATAGGATCTACATAGACACATAGATCCATGGATCCATACATCTCGATTGGAATCAAGAATCAGAAAAGAAAGAATCAAAATTGATAAGATCTTTCTCGAAATAAACAAAAAGGAAAAGAAAGATGAAACATAAATCATGGATTAACTAAGCCTTCTCGGGGGCTTGCTTAAGAATAAGAAAGAGGAATCTTATGGAAATATCATGGAATAAGGTTTGATCCTATTCATGGGGATTCTGTAAATATCCCATTCCAAAAATAGAAAGTTCAAAATAATTGGGACTTTTTCATAGATTGGATGCAGTTACTAATTCATGATCTGGCATGTACAGAATGAAAACTTCATTCTCGGATTATACAAGAATTTTTATGAAAGTGTTTCATTTGCTTCTATTACATGGAAGCTTCATTTTCCCAAAATGTATCTTAATTTTTGGCCTAATTCTTCTTCTGATGATTGATTCAACCTCTGATCAAAAAGATAGACCTTGGTTCTATTTCATCTCTTCAATAAGTTTAGTAATGATCATAATGGCCCTATTTTTCTGATGGAGACAAGAACCTATAATTAGCTTTTCGGGAAATTTCCAAATGAACAATTTCATTAAAATCTTTCAATTTCTTATTTTACTTTGTTAAACTCTATGTATTCCTCTATCTGTAGAGGACATTGAATGTACAGAAATGGCTATAATAGAGTTTTTGTTATTCGTATTAACAGCTACTCTAGGAGGAATATTTTTATGTGGTACTAACGATTTAATAATAATCTTTATAGCTCCAGAATGTTTTAGGCTATGCTCCTACCTATTATCTAGATATACCAAGAGAGATGTATGATCTAATGATGCTAAATATTTACTCATGGGTGGGGCAAGCTCTTCTATTCTGCTTCATGATTTATCTTGGCTATATGGTTTGTCTTGGGGGGAGATAGAGCTTCAAGAAATAATGAATGGTCTTATCAATACACAAATGTATAACTCCCGGGAATATCAATTGCTCTTATATCCATCCTTTGTAGGAATTGGGTTCAAGCTTTCCCCAACCCTTTTTCATCAATGGACTCCTGATGTATACGAAGGAGTGCAGTTCGTTCGACAAATTCCTAGCTCTATATCTATCTCTGAGATGTTTGGATTTTTTGAAACTCCATATACATGTAGAAGAGAAATGCTATCCCCACTCGGATCAAGACATCACTTTGACCAAAAGTTTATTGTGATCCTTTTGTTCAAATAATAATTAAGGTGAAGCAGTGGGAACAATGAATCTCTTTATGATAGATCCCTATTGCAAGTTGTTATTACGGTAGTTCTAAAGATCGGACTAATGACGTATATAATACTTGAATTATCGATGTAGATGCTACATAGTTGGTTCTCATCCTTTAGAGACTATGAGTGTAATAGGAACATCCATTGACAAAAGGATCACCCTAAGATGATCATCTCATGGCTATGGAGAATGAATCAAATCAGATGGTTTTATTTCTCAATCTTTTTGACTTGCTCCTACGGAACCAAGGTCAAAAGGATTGAAAAGTTAGTCATTCACAACCACCAGCGATGAAGGATTCCTCAAAAGTTAAGGATTAGTAATCCTTTTAGAAATTGAATGGATTCGGTCTTATACATACGCGAGGAAGGTAATCTAAAAAGAAAGAAGAACTATTCTTCTATCTTTTATCACTCAGGAGCCGTGTGAGGTGAAAGTCTCATGCACATTTTGAATGAGAGAAAGAAGTGAGGAATCCTCTTTTTGACTCTGACTCTCCCACTCCAGTCATTTCTTTTCTTTTTGTTACTTTGAAAGTAGCTGCCACAGACTTTTGATATTCCTTTTTTTTCTCATCGACTGAATGGCATCTTCTTTTAGAAATCCAAGTTATTCTTAGCATCATATTGGGGAATCTCATTGCTCTTACTTAAACAAGTATGAAACATATGCTTGCATTTTTGTCCATTGATCAAATCAGATATGTAATTATTGGAATAATTGTCGAAGACTCAAATGATGGATATGCAAGCATGATAACTTATATATTATTCTATATCTCCATGAATCTAGGAACTTTTGCTTGCATTGTATCATTTGGTCTATGTGCCAGAACTGATAACATTCGAGATTATGCATGATTATACATGAAAGATTCTTTTTTGGCTCTCTCTCTTCAACCCTATGTCTCTTATCCCTAGGTGGTCTTCCTCCACTGGCAAGTTTTTGAAGAAAACTCTATCTATTTTGGTGTGGATGGCAGGCCTATATTTCTTGGTTTTGATAGGACTTCTTACGAGCATTGTTTCTATTTACTATTATCTAAAATAATCAAGTTTTTAATGACTGGATGAAACCAAGAAATAACCTCACGTCAGAAATTATAGAAGATCTCTTAAGATCAAACAATTCCATCGAATTGAGTATGATTGTATGTGTGATAGCATCTACTATACCAGGAATATCAATGAACCCAATTCTTGCAATTGCTCAAGATACCACTTTTAGCTTCTAGGTCTAGTTTTTAGTTCAAGATCCCTTTTACTAACTAGAATAAAAGAATTCTTTTTCGCCCAAAATGGGAATGGGATAGAGTTATGAACTTATAAGCATAGAATCGACTCAATCATCAGATTATAAGTTCATTCTAGACCAAACTAGGCTGGAATAGGGTTATGTACATTCTTATTATGAGAAGGGGTCATTCGACCATATGTAATAGATACTCTGTTTACATATGGATCTCTACATCGTTACATTCTATTTAAGATTAGGAATAGGCATAATCAGACCGCTTATGACATATCTATCATTTTTTGGGTTCCCTATTCACTTCTTTGGGCTTCTCTTGAATCGAGAAAGAGGTTTGATTTTACATATTTTTGATATATAGAAGGTATCCCCCGGATAATTCCAATCGAAGCAATCTGATGTCTGAGTTGGGTCTATATGACATGACCGATCGATAGAAATACTCCAACACTCCACCTTTGTCATATATTCTATATATCACACTAGATAGATATCATATTCATGGAATATGATTCACTTTCAAGATGCCTTGATGGTGAAATGGTAGACATGAGACTCAAAATCTCGTGCTAAAGAGCGTGGAGGTTCGAGTCCTCTTCAAGGCATAATATTGAGAATGCTCATTTAATGAGCAATTCCATAATAGATTTTGGATCTAATCAATATTGATGAGTATCTTATCTGTTGATATGAAGTATTTCAATGATCCTCATGATCTGAGTCTGAGCTGTTGGAATCAGTAGTGGATCACGAAATCTTGGTGATCTTCTTTATAGAGTCCATTTGGAAATCGTCCACCTACGCACCCCAGTATAGGATTCAGAATGCACAAGGTAGATTGATAGAAACCTCGGTAAAATATCCACCGGTAAACCCAACAAATAAAGTACATTACATTAGGGATTGGCGACTTACCCATTCAATAACTTTGGCACGACATTCTCAAAATGGGTATCTCGTTAATTAGAGAATAGATAGACATCTATTGGCATTCCAACCTTCCTTCTCCTTTCAGGGCCTATCCGAAAGAGGATTGTACCTCTTGGCACCCCCGTGGATATCTTTGCTTCGGAACAAAGAAATTAGAATTAGGCTCGATCAACTAGAATGTGTATTATCCATATCAGAGATCTTCCAATTGAGGAGATCCATCGACCTGAGATGAAGATAAAGGTCTATCTATCTTCTTTAGTTATTCAATGAAACCAATGATTCATTATTGGAGCAGATAGCAACAACCATTTCAGCGAACATGCATATTTTCTGATGTATTTACATGGTTTCATTAGTAGAAATTATTTCATGTAGAGAGTAATAGGCTCTTTCATAGTTCAAGAATTCTTGTTTAGGCGGTTCATATCATCCACGCATAGTGATCTAAGATTTCAATTCTTCCATGGAGCTAAGGCCAAAAAGATGGAAGAAACAAGTGTTTCCATGACTCTACCATCCGACTAATTATGTTCCACTTAATCCCCTTTTTATGGGCACATATTTTTACGGCTAAGGGATGGGGAATCTTTCTCTTGTTACATGAATCAAATGTTTCATTTCATGGGAAAATCCATCTCTTTCTCTTTCTCTTTGTCATTTGATCCAATAGCATTTTAGTTAGATAGGAACATTTGATAAACACAATAACTCTCAAATAGAGTATTAGAATGGAAAGATCCATTAGATAATGAACTATAGGTTCTAAACCATCTCTCGATAAATCAACAATTGAAGTGCTTTTCTTGCATATTCTTGATGAACAGTGTTATATATAGATGTAGGAGGATTTGTTTGGGAAGCAATAAGCACCTTTGACATCTCTTCAAAAGAATTCTCGATGTGAAAAACATAGAGATAGAGGGCTGATCTTTGAATAAGAAAAAAGAATGGATCCGTAGGGTCCCAAATGAATTGCTTGGTCAAAAAAAAGCCTTATTCATTGGAAGATCTATCTGTGCAGCATGGTTCCACTCTGCAAGAACTCAAATCATTCTCTTGAAGCTCATCCTCTTTATTATAAATGATCCATTTGCCCGAAATGACCCAGTCAATGGGAAATCCCAATTCCTTTTGATACAATCAAATAGATTTCCACAAAGGCACCATATTTAGAGCCCAAACTATGTGATTGAATAATTCTCCTCTATCTATTCGATCGAGGGGCAGAGGAAAATAAAATAAAAACTAAATAAAAACATAAACCTAAAAATAAATAAAAACTAAAACCTAAACCCTAAATAAAAAAATACTTAAATCTAAAATAAAAAAAAGCCTAAACCTAAAAATAAAATAAATAAAACCTAAACCTACACATAAAATAAACTAAACCCAAACTTAAACATAAACTAAATAAAATAAATAAACTAAAAATAACTTCAAACCTAAATTTAAAAATAAAACCTAAAAAAAGAAATTAAAAACCTAAATCTAAAAAATAAAAAATAAAACCTAAACCTAAATAAAATAAAATAAAAATAAACTAAAAAATAAACCTAAACCTAAAAATAAACTAAAATAAAAAACTTGGACTAAAATAAATAAACTTAAAATAAATAAACTAAACTAAATAAAAATAAAAATAAACCTAAATGTAAATAAAAAAATTAAAAAAAAAAACTAAAATAAAAAAATAAATTAAATAAACTAAATAAACTTAAACCTACCAGTTTACTTAATTTAAAAAAATAAATAAAAATTAAAACAAAATCCTAACCCTAAACCCTAAAAACCCTAAACCCTAAATTCTAAACACTAAACCCTAAATAATAATAATAACTAATAAACAAATAGTAATAATAATAATAATTACTAATTAATTAATAATTAATAAAAACTAATAAAAACTAACTAATGACTAATAAAACTAATAAAACTAATAATAACTAATAATAATCTAAACTAATAAAAAAACTAAAACTAATAAACTAAAAAACTAAACAAATAACTAATAACTAATAACAAAAACTAAAATAATAATAAAACTAATATAACATAATAACTAATAATAATAATAATAATAATAATAAACTAAAAACTAAAACTAAAAATTAAAACCTAATAAAATTAATAAACTAATAACTAATCTAATAATAACTAATAAATAACTAATAATAACTAATAAATAACTAACTAATAAAACTTACTAATAAAGTAATAAACTAAAACTAAAACTATTAACTAAAAATAATAAAACTAATAACTAAAAATCTAACTAAAACTAACTAATAAACTAAATAACTAATAACTAATAATAACTAATCACTAACTAATAAATAATAATAAATAATAATAATATACTAATAAAACTAAAAAATTATCATAACTAATAATAAATAAAACTAAACTAAATAATAATAATAATAAAAATATTAACTAATAACTAATAAAACTAAAATAATAACTAATAAATTAACAATAATAAAATAAGAAACTAATAAAGTAACTAAACTAATTAATAAAAACTAAAAAATTAACTAAAATCTAATAACTAATAAAAAAACTAAATTAAAACTAATAAAAATAAAATAATTAATTTAAACTAATATAATAACTAATAATAACTAATAATAAATAACTAAATAATAATAACTAATAAATTAAAAACTAACTAATAAATAACTAATAAAATTAACTAATAAATTAATAGTAATAATAAAATAACTATAAACTAATAATAAACTAAAACTAATAAATAAATAAACTAATAATAATAACCAATAATAATAATAATTAAAAAATAATAAATAAAACTAATAATAACTAAACTAACTAACTAATAATAATAATAAAACTAATAATAATAACTAATAACCAATAACTAAAAAATAAAATAATAAACTAAAAACTAAATATCTAACTAAAATAATAAAAATTATATAACTAATAATAATATAATAATAAATAATAATAGTAATAATAATAAAAATAAACTAAACTAATAATAAATAATAATAATAACTAAATAATAAATAACTAATAAATAATAACAACTAATAACTAATAAACTAATAAACTAATAATCCAAATAATAACTAATAAACAATAATAAAATAAAATAATAATTAATAACTAATACTAATAACTAATTAATAACTAAATAATAATAACTAATAATAACTAATATAATAAAAAACTAAAACTAACTAAATAATGAATAAAATAAACTAATAACTAATAAAAACTAAATAAGTAATAAAATAAACTAAAATAACTAAAATAATAATAAATAAAACTAAATAACAAAACTAATAAGTAAAACTAAACTATTAAAAATAATAAAATAAATAACTAATTAATAAAACTAAACTAATAAATAATAAAAAAACTAGAACTTGATAAAACTAATAATTAAATTAAAATTAATAAAACTAATTAATAATAAACTAAACTAATAATAAAAACTATAAACTAATAAAAAAAACTAACTAACTAAAAAATAACTAACTAAAACTAATTAACTAATAAACTAATAATAATAATAATAATAATATTAATAATAATAACTAATAATAAAATATTAAAATAACTATAATAATAATAAATAACTAAATAATAATAATAATTAATAAAACTAATAAACTAATCTAATAATAAACAAATAACTAACTAATAACCATAACTAAAACTAAACTAAACTAAATTAATAACTAATAAAACTAAACTTCTTAATAATAATAAATAACTAAACTAAACTAACTAACTAAATAACTAATAACTAAATAACTAACTAATAATAACTATAACTAATAATAATAAAAACTAAAACTAATTAATAATAAAAAACTAACTAACTAGAAAACTAAACTAATAATAACTAATAATAAAACTTAATAAACTAAATAATATTTAAAACTAAGCCTAACCAAAACTAATAACTAATAATAACTAACTTTTTTTTGGAAAATTTTGAGGGCGATTGCCCAATTTAATTCCAAATGTAAAATAAGGTTACAATTACATAGATGACAACAGACTAATTGATAGTGAGACAACTATACCAAGTAACTACTCTCAACTGAATGAGAGAACTATTGAGAAAATACTATATCACCAAACCAAAATAAAAACGTATAAACCAAAGAAAACAATCTGATAGCATGAAAGGACTCTCAACCAAGATTAAATCTATAAGATTGCTTATCTAAATAAGAATAACAAAATGAGGATCTGCTTTTCCTTCCTTCCACTGTTTAATTCTTAAAGGAAGCTTGATAATCTAAAAAATGATTCTTTGTGATCAACAGAACCCTCCAAAATAAGAGCAATCGATCATCATCATCCTTTTCCTTCAAAACACCACATAATTCTAACAAAATAAAATAGCCTTCCAATTTATGAAAAGAGTGAAACCTTATTGTTGATATTCCTCCACTAAATATAAAAACTAATCATCATATTCACACAATAAAACGAAGACCATCAAGGAAAGCATCACATTAAGTAAATTTTCCTCAATTCGATAAAAAATACATAACACATGTTGCCATGAATCCTTCATTTTCCATCTAACAACTTTGAATGCAATCCTTTCCTTGATCAATTAAAAGCTAATTGGAGATGCAATGTGAGACATGATTAGTTTATTTCTTTCTCTCAATCTCATAACAATTGATAGATATTATTCTTACAATCTTATGCACACTAGGTTCCATCTTATTTAAGACTGTTTCAAAGTGGATTCTAAAGAATTTGCCATTGTAGAATACTCTTCAAGTGCATTGAGAATGGGCATTCAAAAGAGGTGAGAATGGGATTGATGTCTCCAAAACAAAAAGCATCTATTAACTTGACTCTCTCTTTGCAAGAGCATCAAGTTTTAAAGATAACCATCCTTAAGATAAATTAATAGCCCTCCTTTGAACCAAATACAATTATGCCTTAGTAGAATAAATTCTCAAAAGAACCTTTTTTAAAATCTAGAAGAATTCTGTTTGGTCCCATGTAATCTCATCTCCTCTATAAATTGGATTTGATAGTATGAGCATTGGGTGATGAGTTTCAAACCAGTTTGGTATTCGCCATTTACCTTCCAACATAAAAACATTCAGCTTTACATTATTAGAAAAATGCTACAAATTTATGTCATTTGTACTCAAAATGACCTTAGTATTTTTTATCTCAATAGTAAAGAAAATTTGTTACCATTTCTATGTGGTAAAATATGTTATCGAATAACTTTAGCATAAAGTTTATAACTTACTAATAACTAACTAAAATAACGATAATTAATTTAAAATAAATAATAATAAATAACTAATAAAAACTAATTAAAACTAAACTAAATAACTATAATAAACTAACTACTAAACTAATAAATAACTAAAACCTAATAATAAACTAAACTAATAATAATAAAACTAAAACTAAACGAAATAACTAAATAATAAAATAAACTAAAAACCTAATAACTATAATAAATAATAATAATATAATAATGACTTCTAATAAAACTAAAATAACTAATAAACTAAATAATAAAACTAAACTAACTAAATAATAACTAAATAAACTAACAAATAATTAATAACTAAAACTAATAACTAATAGTAATAATAATAAAAAAATAATAATAAACTTAATAAAAATTAATAAAATAAATAATAATAATAATAAGTTAATAATAAAATAACTAAGAACTAACAAAACTAATAATAATAAAATAAAACTAATAAATTAACTAAAATAAATAAAAATAAAACTAACTAAAATAACTAATAAAATGAACTAAAACTAATAAAACTAAACTAATAAACTAATATCTAATAACAAAATAAAATAATAACTAAAAACTATACTAATAACTAACTAATAACTAATAACTAAAAACTAAACTAATAACTAAACTAATAACTAATAATAACTAAATAATAATAAAATAAAATAATAATAATAATAATAAATAAATAAAATAAAACTAAAATAATAATAATAAAATAAATAATAAAAAAAAAACTAATAACTAAAAACTAATAAAAACTAATAACTATAATAAACTAATAAAATAAACTAATAAAAACTAATAATAATAAACTAAACTAACAAATAAATGTAACTAATAAAATAATAATAAAACTAAAAAACTAACAAATTAATAACTAAACACTAAAAACTAAACAACTAATAAACTAATAAACTAAATAACTAAACTAACTAAAACTAATAATAACTAAACTAATAAACTAATAAACTAAATAATAATAACTAATAACTAATAACTAACTAAAATTAATAATAACTAAATAACTAATAACTAAAACTAAATAACTAAACTAAATAACCAAAATAACTAATAATAACTAATAACTAAACTAATATAATAACTAATAATAATAATAACTAAAATTAACTAATAATTAATAACAACTAATAATAACTAATAATAATAATAAAATAAAATAATAAACTAAAACTAATTAATAATAAATAAAAACCAATAAAAAAACTAATAAATATAATATAAAATAAAATATAACTAAAACTAAAACTAATAATAAAAAAAACCAAAACTAACTAACTAATAATTGGTAAATAATAACTATTAAACTAAATAACTAACTAATTATTAACTAAAACTAATAAAATAAATAAATAACTAACTAATAATTATAACTAACTAATAAACTAATAATAAACTAAATAAAAACTAACTAATAATAATAAAAATAAGCTAATAACTAACTAAATAACTAACTAATAATAACTAAATAACAAAATAATAAAACTAACTAAACTAAAAACTAATAAAATAAATTAATAAATAATAACTAAACCAATGTAATAACAAATAATAAATAAATGACTAATAATAAAACTAAACCTAATAACTAAACCTAATAACTAAAACTAATAAAATAAATAAATAATAAAATTAATAATAATAATAAATAACTAACTAATAAATAAAACTAACAAAACTAAACTAAATAAAAAATAATAAAAACTAACAATAATAAAATAATAATAAATAACTAACTAACCAATAACTACAACTAATAATAATAATAATAAACTACTAAATAAAAATAATAATAAAATAAAATAATAAAACTAAAATAAAACTAAATAATAACTAAAATAAACTAATAACTAATAATAAATAAAATAAAAAATAAATAAAATAAACTAATAACTAAATAATAATTAATAAATAAAATTAAATAACTAAACTAACTAGTAACTAAACTATTAAAAAGTAATAAAATAAATAAAACTAAAACTAATAAATAATAAACTAATAACCTAAAACTAATAAGTAAAAAATATAAACTAAACTAATAATAACTAAACCTAATAATAAAACTAATAATAAATAATAAAACCTAATAAACTAATAAAAAAAAAACTAACTAAAACTAAACCTAATAACTAAACTAAAAACTAATTAACTAATAAACCTAATAATAATAAATAATAAAACTAAATAAAATAAATAATAAATAATAATAACTAATAATAAACTAATAAAACTAAATAATAAATAACTAAATCAACATATACCACATGCGTGCATCTTGACCTCTTAAAAATGTACTAATTCTATTTTTCCAATAATCAAATGGTACACTATCTAAAAGTGGAGGTCTCTGAGTGGATTGGCCCTCTAGTAGTGAACCCTTTAGGAAACCTTGTGCCATAGTGAAAAGATTTACTTTTGGATGTTAAGCCAAAAAAGAGCCTAGGCTCGATACAATTAGAGTCCTATAGCACCCAAGATTATTAATAATTTTAAAAGTTAAATCTTAAATTTTAAGTTTTAATAGAAAATTAATTTTTTATTTTATAATGACAAGATACAATTCTTAATGCAATGAAAATAAAAATATAGTAAAGTAAAAAGAGAGAATAGGCACAATTTTGTGGTTCAAACTCAAAACTACATCACGCTAGCCACTAGGAATCCACTAAATGCAAAATAACTTATAAATAGTACTCTCTTATAACGGGGTGAGTACAATGCCTACAATAATATGTACTCTCCTACGATGGGGTGAGTACAACCCTAATATAAATTTTATAGGACAAAAAGAAAAGTACAAAATAATAAATTTTGATAAAATAAATCTCTCACAAATATACCAAGCCATCCAATTCAAAAATAATCTCACAACTTATAAATGATCACTTTACAACTTAAAATTTTGCCATGATAAAATGCTCACTTAATATTGATAAGAAATAATAAAATAAATATCTTAAAGTGATCTTACTAAGATTTTTATGTTATTACAATGTGTAAACTAATATAAAAATGATTTCAAAATAAATTCACAATATTCTTTTGCACAATAAAATAAATTTCAGCAAGAAATAATTTATTTTATTTTAACCAAAAACATTCTTTCAATTAATGCAAATGTTCGAAAAATACTTAAATAAAATCAGTATATGATAGAGTTAAGTAAACTCGTAAGCTTTTAATTAAAAAGAGAGATCTAAGCAATATGAAAATAATTTCAGCATAATAAATTAATTTGAAATGCTAAAATATACTTCTAAAATAGATCTAAGAATAAATAATCTTTCAAATAAGACTAATGAAGAAATATTTCAAGAACCATAAGAAATTTGTAAGAAGATAATAATTTCAACAAGTTAAAATAAATCCTACAAATTATCAGAAGAGTTTTTCACAAAAAAATGATTGAAGAAACTTTGATGTGAAAAACTTTAGGACTTTGTTGTCCAAAGAATAATTCACCAAAAATATAAATTGAAAAGAATAAATAGATGGTAAAATAGTATGAACAACTTAAAAGGGATTAAGATCAAGAAAACAAACTCAAGTAATTTGAAAGCTTGCTTAGTTGATGATGTTGAAGCTTCCAAACCAAGGATTTGATCTTGCAATATTTGGAGAACTCTTGGAAGGAAAATCTAGGAGATTTTCTCTTAGATTTGCTAGAGGGAATTTGAATTTGAATGAGGAATACTTTCATGAAGAGAATGAGGGCTATTTATAGGCAAGAAGGTCATTTTGAATTATTTCAAACAAATATATTATTCTAACATTACTTTATCATATAATAATTTAATATTCAATAAAAATATAATTTATATTAAATAAATTAATTCAAGCGGCAAAATTAGCTATTCATGGGCAGTCAAAAATAATCAAATATAGCTCTTAATATATTCAAAGCATAGCTTGCATTCATTATTAAAATCAGCTAATATTTGAAAATCATAATAAATTCAATTTTAATCAAAGCGTGGGTCATGTAACTTATCAAATTAAAGGAGAAAAAATCCAAGGAATCTAGATGAAATCGAAATAAATTCTTGATTATAAAATGACTTTGGCTAAAATACAAAATTTCACATATTTTTATTAATTTTGAAATATTTCATTTAAATATTATGATATAATTTATATATAATCATACATATGTTAGTTATTATATAACCTTCAAATTAAATTTAAATACTTAATTATATTAAGTAAATAAAATAATTACACTTTATAGTCATAATTTATTATCATTTATTATTTTGACAATTCAAATGCTATGTATGAAACATATAATTGATTGTTAATTAGATAGAGATTTATATAAATTAACCTCATTAAAATAATATGTTAAGTTGTGAAAATTGATTCATGCTAATGAACTCATATGAATTTCTAAGATGGTTATAAATGCATATAACCTAAAATATTATATCTTGAGCTTCACATTATCCATTTTGATCTATCTTTCATTCTTATTATTATTGTAATTTCAAACATATTGTGAGATGTATTGGATATGTTATTAGCAATTAATATATTTGAAACACATAAAAATATTCATTAGAACATCCAAGCATTCATTTGTTATCATCAAAATTGATCAAATTGAACATGAGGCCCAACAGTAGTTAGATTTCATTTTCCATGAATTTGTAATTTCTGCAATATGATTAGGATTAGTGCTATGAAGTTTAAGATGAGCAGTGGATAGAAGGCAAAGACTTTGGAAGCCTTATGAAGCCTAGAGAAAAATGGATCCAAGGATTGGAAGAAGAACAAGAGATTGAAGACCCCTAAAACACTGATTTTAATTATAATAATGAATTATAATCCAAGTCATATAAGGATAGAGCTCAGTTACCTAATTTATTTTCTTTTTCAGGGTGCGCAACGGTATAATATAATTCATAACCTCATTTTAAAGACTAGGTTTTTAACTAAGATAATAAAAGATATAACAACCCCTTAGCTGAACTTTGTATGTTATCACACCATGCATATCATATTGTGTCACTCTTGAATAGAGAGGGTCTCTGCTTTTGCACGATAGGGGATATGCTTGACCTTTGAGGAAAATCCCTTGTAGTGGAGAACACCTCTTCTAATTGATTTAGCCCATGACTTAATTTCATCATGCATATAGGCATATTTTTCCTAAGCCTTGGTCCAAAAATAAATGTGTCAAATGATCTTAAAAACTTATAAATCTTCAACATTAGTCTAAGTAATGTTTGCATATCGAACATTATCTAATCTCTTAAGGAGTGAGTTTAGGATTCTAGCTTCCTTCTTAATTAAATAATAGCCTAACTAGCTTGTATTTACAAATGATTGACCTATATGGTTTTAAAGCATAGGAGGTGTTAGCTGGCGGCCACTTTAAGTGGTTGTAAGTCCAAGAGAGTTGGGATGTGTCTATTCTCTCTTATGGAGGTAAATGATTACATCCCATTTTCCCAATTAGACTTAAGTCATGCTTCTAGCATGTGCTAAATAATTTTAGATATAGGTTTCAAAGCTACTTATTTTCTTTGGGCTATGAGAATAAGTCCACACCACTTAGACATTTCTTTAATCTTGTGTTGTTGGACTATAAGCCCTAGCATTCTAATGAAATTCTAATTTAAACAAAAGTAAATTCTCTCTTTCAAAAATGTAAAGCCTCATTATAAGGTAGATTGAAGCACTAGGCTTCCTAGTATCATGGGTTCTTCCTACTTATTCTAATTTAGAATCTATGAAGAAATCTTCCTATTTGAATAATCTCATTTGAATTATAATAATAATTAATTCTTGATAGTCTGAAATATTTGGAGATACTTATTGACGAGAGTGTTCTTAGGAAACTCCCATTTCCAAAGATATAATTAACTATGGAATTTTCCTTTCATAGGGAACTAAAGAATCTGGCATAAAATAAACCCTACTTTGCTCATCCATGTAAGGTAGGGGAAAGATCACTGATATATACATAGACCCATCTTCCTTAGGAGTCTTTATTTGGTGATTAGGTTAATTATAGGGTGTTGTTTCTATGTTCCCAAATAGCACATCATACCTTAGTATCATACCTAATCACTTCAATAAGTACACCCTTTGATCTATGTGATTTCCTGACTCCAAATTAAAACACCAGGCATATAATTATTAACATCTCCGTAGATCTCAATTTCATGAATAGAAAATGATTGTATATCTCTTTTTATAGTAAACTCACTCCATCTCTTATGTATTTAATACACTAGTGGTATGATGAAGGAACCATTCTATATCCATGTATCCATGGCCTACCTAAAAGAGCATTAAAAGATATCTCTGAATCAATAATATGAAACTTTGCTTTAGTTTTAAACACATCTATTTCTAATAATAGAGTGATCGAACCTAGAGCCTTTTCTCTCATTTCATTAAATACACTTAATTACATTTTGTCAGAATTAAGTCTTCATGTGTTAATCTTCAAAAATGATAATATTTTGAAGTTCATGATGTTGACTGAAGCTCTAGGATTAATAAGAACTCTGGATAATCTATAATTTTCCACCTTGATTAAAATGTAAAGGGGGTGGACAACGATCAGTCATTCCCAAAAATAAATCTTCATCTGAGAATGTTATCTCAAGAACTTTTTTAAAATAGTAAGCTTCATCAAAGGAAGATGTTGCTAGATATGAGGCATATCTTTGTCGAGTAATACATGAACTAATAATTTTGTCATTTCTTTAGATAGAATAAAGGCATCATAAAAGATTAGCCTATTAGGTAGCTTCCTAAGTTGAGCTAAAACATTATAGTTGACCTTAGGAGCAGCTGGCTTAACTACTGAATCATTTTATAAAGGTTCAAGACATTAGTCAATAATGTGTTTG
The DNA here is from genome assembly GCA_021442155.1 of Cymbidium sinense. NCBI lineage: Eukaryota > Viridiplantae > Streptophyta > Magnoliopsida > Asparagales > Orchidaceae > Cymbidium > Cymbidium sinense. Next base: position 81,427,363 of record CM038219.1, on the reverse strand, counting down.
CCTTTATCCTTAGAGAAAGGAAGGAAAGGTGGTAAGACCTTCTCATTGTGGAGATTGACTTCAGTAATATCTCCCAAATTAGAAGTAGGGGTCATGTTAACCTGTCCCTCATCACTGTTCATTTCCATAGATTGGTCAAATTTTGAGAATTCTACTTCTATATTAATAGGATTTTCTTATAAATCAACCATAGATTAATCATTTTTAATCTGTAGGATTCCAAAAAAAATAAAAAAAAAAAAAGTAAAAATGGAAGAGAATCTTAATGAGCCTACCATCCCCATTAGCAATAACCACCCAAAGAGAGTGAGTAAGGAGAATAGTTTCTTATTAAAAGGGGGGAGGGCTAACTTCACACTCTCTCTAGCCACTTTATACACTCTCTCTAGCACTCTCTCTGCCACTCTACACACTCTCTCCAGCACACTCTCTAGCCACTTTGCACACTCTTTCAAGCACTCTATCTATCATCCAATTGGAAATACCCCCTCACACCAATAATCTCCTTCTTGCATGAGACAATTGAAGAGAAAGAAAAGACTTCATAAGCATAATTTGGATAAAATATGAAATAAAAGTTTTTAATGTAATTGATTCCTTGGCCTATAAATAATTTCTCAAGATCTCCACCATTGATCTTGGATCCATTGAGTTAATTGTCCTCTCTTTATCAATCTTGGATCTAGAGCAAGGGAGAAGAGCATGATTTCATTAATTACAAAATATTAGTCGTTGCCCGGATAAAACTCTATCAAAATTAAAATTAACTTGAAATTGAGATCATTAGATCATAAGTTTTAAATATGAAGGCCTCTATCGTCAATCTTGGTTACAACATGAGATGAAAATCCCCCCTTCATTTATCTTGGATCTGGAACAAGAGAGAATAGTGCATGTTGCACTAACAAATTTAAAAATTTAGCAATGCTAAGCCATTATACTAACAAAATTTTGTGGGAGCTATCAAACTACACAAGAAAATTGCCATAAAGAAAAGTTTCAAGTCTCATAGGACTACGACGCTAATCCCCAGAGCTAATTCTCAGGAATTTTGGACCTTTGGTGCTTCACTTCATGGAACCATAGTGCTACCCTATAGCACCAAGGTGTTGTAACCAATGGTGCTACATTCTTGAGTTGTAACATCAAAAATGCCCATTTGTAGCACCATAGTGCTATCATGAAAGTAAGACACCGTTCCACAGTTCTAACCACTACCTTTTTGATTTTAAGCCCATGTTCCACCAACTTGTCCCTCGATTTTAATAATGAGGACCAACAACGTGGTGCTCCACATATTGCAGGTGTCTCGAATGATGTAGTTACTATTCTCATCAAAAATAGCATTTAAAATATTTATTACTATTAATTGCATAAGTAACTTAGTACGTAAAGCGCATCAGACATTGATGGAGCATCTCGGTGCTCTAACATAGCTTTGTGGCATTTGTTAAAATTTTTATCTCTTTTATTAAATGCATTCGCCACCTACCAGTATTTTTGAACTACTTTTTTTTAGCACTTTGATGCTATTTTGGTAGCCCTTAGATGTTGGTCAATGAGTCAACATGATTTCCTTTATTTTAAACATTGCATCACACTTTTTTTTGTTGCTCAATGTTGTGGCACTACCCTTTTGGTTTTAAGGCCTAAACTTATGCCTTACAATCTTTGTGGCACTGAGTTCTCGTGCAAAGTGCTGCCCCATTAATTTCTATGTGCTACCCATTACGCCTAGGCATTCCAAAAGGATATAAGTCCAATCTATTCATTTGCTTATCAACACCCATATAATTTTGGCATTCTAAAGGGATGTAAGTCTAATTTATTCATTCAATCTATAAACACCTCTATAATTATAGAATTCCATAGGGATATTAGTACAATCTACATGTTCACCATGCGAACATCAATCTAAATCTATCTAACATTCCAAAGGGATTTTCATCAGGCCTATATAGAATATAATCTATGAGAGATTCACTAGGTCTGTATTTTTCGATGACTAAGTCACCTACTATATTATGATGTCAAGTACCAGTGAATCATTTCACAAATAAGTTTTCAAGTTTAGTGAATGTGTGAACTAAACCATTTGACAATTCCACATACTAATTAAAGGCAACCTAGTTAAACTATAAATAAATTGCCTAAATAATAAGGTATCACTTCCTCACATTATAGCAACTTGCCCATAAATGTGACAAAAGTATTTAGGATTACTATCCCATCAAATACTTTGAAAGTAGGAGGTAAAAATCTATTTAAATAAGGTACATAATCATACTCTTCAAGGCAATGTCTACCCTTTGGAATCAGAGTCATACCTTAGGATTATACAGTTGCCTCTTTCACTTGTTGTTCCATATGAGACTTTAAATTAGTTTTGGGTGATACACCATTCGTTGTTTTATGTTCTTGATGATGATCCCCTAAACCAAATTTCCTATCATCCATGGGAAGGGAATCCTCTAGTTCCTCTAGTGAATGAGGCTATAAAATGGTAGGAAATTGATTTTGGAGTGATTACATCATAGCGATTATCTCCTCCATCTCATTTTCCATTCTTAAGATTTGGATCTTTTTTTTGTAATTGAAGGATTAACTTTTGGGTTAGATCATGTATAGGACCCTCTTTTTAATATCTTGAGTTTCTTGTACCTTTTTAGATGCTCTCATGTCTACCATAAAGATGTGTGCTATAGGTAGTTTTGAATCTTCATCTAAAAGGTCATCTAGATCTAAGTCAGAACTTCCTTGAATTCTATTTTATTTCTTCATCTTCTTTTATAATAGTCTCTATTTCTTCTAAAGTTAGATGAATTAGTTGACCATTACTCTCAAGGACTACTTCAAGTTCATCATTAGTTTCTACATCCATGGGTTTGGGTTCAAATGTCTCTCCTTTATGCCATTCATGAATAATAGTAACTTTCTCCTTCATAGGAGTTGCTCCTAAATGAAGGTCTCCATTATTCAAAATTTCTATTATAAGGGATGGATTAAGAGGATCCATCTCTCCTCTAGAGACATGAGATGATGCCAAGTCCTCTGTTTAGGGCTAATAAAGGTGACAAGCCTCTCTTTAAGAGGCGGTTAATCTCTCTAGCTATGATGGTGGTAAGGAAGTGATTGTGACTTTGGCTTTATTGTCAATTGGGTATTTCTCACATAAACTTTCTATTATCCTTCCTATGAAGATACCCATATTTTCTTATGTCATTCTGTTCATTTCTATATCATGTTAATGACCTTGCTAGATGATCATACCGATCAGATACAATTGGCATTGGTTGATAGGGTCTTCTTCTCTCTTGAGAAACTACCTTTCAATTTTCTTTATTTTGGATAGTCATAGCTTCTCCTAGAATTTCTCCCAAGTTCTTTAGAATTTTCTCCCTTCATTACTCTAAGTAACTTTTCTTTTATAAGTAAAAGACCCAATAGTTCTATGAAGGACACATCATCTAACATAAGTTTATTTATTTAATAGATTGAAACTCTTCTTATTTTTTATAAATAAAGGGGTATGATGGAGAACTTGCTATTCTAGATACATCTTCCTTTCTTAGGCTATAGAAAAAGGGTATAATATACTTTCTCCCAAGAGAGAAGTATCATAAGGGTATACCACTCCCTCGCTATAGCTTCTTTTGATTTATAAGGGCTCACTCTGCTTTCTTTCTTTAATGTCTTGTTTTTAAGCCACCCATTTCTATTATCTTTTGACTTTGGTCATCATGGGAGGCTCAAGTGGAACCTATCTCAAAAGTGCTGGGAAAAGAGAAAACATGTGTCTTTAACTTTGATTTTCTTCAATACAGACTTACTAGGCTCTCTAAGTTGTTTTTGTAGACACCTCCCTACTAAAAGTATGAGCTATGGTACCCGAGAACCAAGTTAGACTTGTCTTTAATAAATGCATTATTAGCATGAGCTAAGGTCAATTTGTCAACAGTGATATTTATGTCTTCAAAGCTAGCTAATTTTATCATGGAGCATCCATCAAGCGAACTACTACGAGAGTGATAAATAAGTAGTAGTAAAATGGGTTGCCACAATTTTTGTAAGTTATAAAAAATTTAAGTAAAATTATAAATTCAAAAATCTTTTGACCCATTAAAAGATTTTTGCCATCTTTTTTATTGCAAAATTTTTTAAGAAACATTTATTTTAGCATTTGAAAATGTCCAAGTTATAGGACCCATCTATTTAATTTTTTTTAAAATGGGGTTTGGGTTGTATAATTCATTTTATAGATGTTGTGTATGCTCCAAGAATGAAATGGAGGTACCCAATACAAAAGGAAATTTCTTGTGAATGACACAAGTACATTACCAATGTATAAAAGATAAAAGCTATTTCTAAAGATAGAGAGGAACTATCTCAAGCAGTCACCAAAAAAAAAATCTATGAGATAATTTATGACACCATGCGATCTTAGTTATACTTATTTAAGTAATCAAATAAGTCATTAAGGGATAAATATATCATCTCAAAAGATAAACATATTACCCATAATAAATTTGATTACTTAATAAGGACTCTAAGGTTGATGGGTCTTCAATGTAAGATTTTCCCTAATACATGAAAAAGTAAGATATTTATCCTTTAAACTTCTCTTAACCCAATCCTTTATCCATGATGTGGGATAAAGATTGTTGTTATAAGAGAAGTTAAAAAAAAGTTCTAAATAAAGTAAACTCTTAGACTAAATGGAGCTATTATACACAATAAGTAAAGTAACACATCATAAAGTAAATATAAAAAAAACTATAACCTAACCACCCATCCCAACCACCATGATTTAAAAGTACTGTATTTATAGGATATCGAGCACTTATAAAAACTACCTCTAACTTAATAAATGGAAAAAAGCAATGTGGCATAGAAATTAAATTTTTTTATAATAAAGTAAAATAAATAAATTATAGCCATACTCTTACAACCTCATTTGTAACAGCCAAATGGTTAGTGAAAACAAAGTGACCTAACTATAACCTCCTTATACTAGTGAGAACACTATTGTAAATAATCATAACACATAATTATGTAGACTAGTGCATCCAAGGGACATCTCATATAATGATGACTTACCATGCTAAGCCAAATGAGTAATTTGATCATCCTAAGGATTATCACTTTTGCGTATATTTTTCCAAAATAAGTGTGGCTTTAAGTTATTCAAATAGCAAATTAGTCAAATAAACATTTAACCATTATTAAATATTTTGTATTTGATAAATCTTCATCTAATAATATATAGTAATCAATCATGATTTTGGTCAAGTTTGTGCTCCAAAAGGACATAATTTAACTTAATGTAGTTAACATGCAAATGTATCAATATGATAAAATTAGTTGACGATCAATCATAAATGGATATTTTGGTATCCAAGAAGAGTTAGGATATCAAAGATTCTAAATTGTGATGCAAAACATATAATGTTCAAAGTGCAAAGAAAAGATGAATGAAAACCATCCATTTAAGTAATGGGATTGAGTATATGTGTATACTAAAATCCCAATGTTGTTCAATCATATTGGTTGGGAACTAAGGAATGATTTAATCATAAATGCATGACTCAGTTGGGAAATAACTAAGTAGTTGTTGATTAGTTCTCATTAAAGAGAAGAGAAAAAAATAATAAAAAAAAAAAAAAAAAATGAGTTAAGTCATTATATGTATGACTAACTCATGAAAATTCCTTAGTTATATAAGCATGATTGAGACATTAATCAAGGATGTTGATTTAATGTATATCATGCGGATGAGTAAACCACACTTACTCAAAAATGTTGGGTAAGTGTAAGATAGCTTAGAAAATAAATATGTTAAGTAATTAAAAAGGGCAATGTATTTTATGATGCTACAGTTTGGTTCAAAAATTAATCAAATCTTAGATTATTATGTAGAATGATCTTAGATTATGTGTTTCCATAAAAGGTTGATCTACCTCATAGACATGATCATCTTATGTGTATGTGTAGTGGTTAAGATGGGGTTGACTAATATAATGAATCCCAAATAACAATAAAATTTAGATCAAATTAATCAAACTATAATGCAAGTGTGTAGACATGATTGACGACTAATTTAGTACAAATACTAGTACAAGAGTATTGTAAAATACATAAGTGTTATATTATTTTTGAACAAATAACTAAGAATATTCATGATTTGAAATGATCTGAAGTATGGCTCAAACTAAAACTCTAAGTTGCTCATGTTTAAGCGTAGTGTTCGACTTATAGTCCTTATTAGCTAAGTTGACCACACTTATTGATTACATGTGAACATAAGTGATTTTTTCTTAAAATGTATTTTAAATTAATTAATATTTAATTATTTAAATTTTAAAATCATTTTGAATTTTGGAATTTAGTTAATTTTATTTGATCTTATTTAATTTTATATTTTATTTTTATTTAACATTTATTTGATAAATGTTGACTATTTAAAAATATTAATCAATTCACTTATAGTATTCCTTTTAAAATTTATTACAATTTTTTTAAAAAAATTTTAGTTTAATTTTTTAAAATTATATAAATTAAATAATAAATTTTTATTTTAATATTTATTAATTATTTATTTTATCTTTTAAATTTATTATTTAAAAATTTTTGTTATAAAAATAATTATCTAGTTATGATATTAAGTTAAAGTATTTATGACCCTTTTTCCATGGATAGGGGTTATTTATTTAATTACTTTAATGATTATTTTATTTTCTAGTTATTTTTATTCAATTAGATTTTTTAATTTAGAATGAAAATTGATTTCATTGTTCAAATAATCACAAAAAAAGTTATGAAATTTTCATGCGGTCTCAATAATCAATTTAAGCATTCACTAGATTAATCATAATTTCTTAAATTTATTTTACTTTCTACTAATTTTAAATATTTGCTTAAATTTATTTAGTAATTCATAATATTTTTTAATTTGACTTCAAAAGTTATGAAACTTTCATATAATACTTAGATTTGTGCCATGAGTATTTTTTTTAATTCTCATAGTTTTGGATGTATTTTTATTTTGTTTAACTTTCTTCTTATTAAATAAGAATTAATTTACTTCAAAAATATATAATTAATTTATTTTAGCTTAAAGATTATGAAAATTTCATAATGAGTTTAAATATTCAATTGAAATATTATTTTAATTTTCCATAATTTTTTCCAATATATTTATTATTTTTATAATTTAAAACATGTATTTGATGTAATAAAAAGTGTACAACTTATTCATTTAAATTCATAAAATTATTAAAAAAACTTTTAATAAGCTTATACTATTGAATTAAATATTATACTAATTTGTTTTGCAATATTTAGTGAATATTTTAATTTTGTAATTTTGAATATTCAAATATGCATTTAAAATTAATAACTCTTTGCTTTTAATTCTAGTTAATTTGAATTTTCTATAGGAAGTCCTTAGGATTGTTTTACACCATATGTTTAGGTTTCATATTTTTTTGATGCATTTAAGTTATTTAATCATTCAAAATAGTGGATAAATAAATTCTTAAGATTTAAATTATATAATATAATTTATGTTTAATAACACTTCTAAATTATAATATAGTGTAAAACTAGAAAATACCAAAATTTAAACCTATTATACAAAATATAACATTTAAATTTTGGACTTGATGTGAAGTTTATGGACCAACCCATCCTAGACTATTATATCTAATTTAAATTAGATCTAATGGTTTAAGGATCATCCTACTTTAAGACAAATCATGCATGGAATGTTTGGGCATTGGTTTGGGTTAGTGTGATCTAAATAAAAATAAGCCAAATTTGAGCTCTCTATTCATGTGAAGTAAATACTTCACTATGGAGCTCAGGAGGAGGAGGAGTCAATTCCATGGCTCTCCAAGCCATGGTGCAATTTATGAAGCTCAGAACATCCATGGACAAGATAAAAAAAATGTGAGTGAGATGAACTAAGTATTCCTAAATGAATGGCATCAATTTCCCCATCCTAGGTACGCCTCTTCCTCGTCTAGGGCATTATTCCATTAGTTAATGTTCCATTGCTTTCCTTTCCATGAAAGGTTTGTCTTATGATGGTGCTCTATCAAACAACCTTCCTTCAAATGGCACTACTAATCCCTCCATCAAACTTATCATCCCGCAATCTTACCATGAAAATTTTGTGAAGTCAATGACTATGGTTTCATTAAAAAAAAAATAAGAATAAGAATGAACCAACTTTATTTCTCTTTGATTCTAATATTCTTAGTTGGAAGAACCCTTAAGTTTACATTGGTTGGTAGTGCACCTACAAACATTCAAGATGGACAATATACAAAAGCACTTTCATGAACTCATGCTCATTGGAGATTGGAATGTCGACTCTTAGATGGAAGGCATATTGTCATAAGGCTCAAAAAAGAAGATTATGCTCTTCTAAAAAAAACTCTACCACATTGACAATGTACTAATGAAGGTATTAAAATGGACTCCCAAGTTTGATTATAGCATTGAACCTCTA
>CM038219.1:81202917-81418751 GCA_021442155.1 Cymbidium sinense | reverse complement strand
TGAACGAAAGATATTACATCTCATCCATCAATGATAGAAACTAAGCTCCATCCATTGAATTAACACCATTATGATCTAAATGGTAGATTTCACGATTTTGATTGCAAAATGATCATGGATCGATTTGCATTCAATCTATATTGTTTGATCTCATTTTAGGAATATGTGAATTATGTTAAAATAGCTAGAGAAAGTCTCTCATCTTCTCTTCTTATTTGATCGAGAGCTTTCTTATGGGGAGTTTTCAAGTATGAATTGGCCATGGTGCCACCCTTGGAGGCTAGCTCCAAGAGGTGGTTAATTGATTGGGGTCAATTCAAATTACTTAGGATGAGTGGAGAAAAAAATGGAGGAAGTGTCTTGGATTAGTGTGAATTTGTCTTCATGTTCCACATTACCTTCCATAGCATATTCATTTACTTTTGGATTGATTTGAAACCATTGAATTCTCTTAATTTTGGCTATCAATCTTTTTTAGACTCATCCTAGAATGAGTCAATGTGTATTGTAATGCAATTAGTGTAGGTTTAAGCTCAAATATTCACATTTGGTCCATTTGGATTTAGTTTAATTTGGATTAGGTTAAGCATAAACAATATTTATTATTCATTCATTTAGATTAGTAAGTAATTATACAAATCAAATTTAAGATGATCTATGAGTTAAACAAACTCATTTCAATTGAGTTTAGGCACAAACACTTTAAGTTAGCTCACTTAATCATTTATTTTCTTTGATTTAGTTTGATTTATTCAATTTGATGGATTTGATCTAGGTTTAGGTTTAGTTATGTTTATTTAAGTATTTGGGATGATTTAGATTCATTTTATTTCATTTGAAGTAAATTTTAAATTTAACCTAATTTGATTTAAATTGGGCTTAATGGGAAATCGCCATAAGTTCGCGCACGATCATCCGATTCGCAATTATGACCTTAATCCAGAAATATCTCTGCGGGGCGCACGATGCGCAGATGCGCCACAGGTGGGACCCATATCTCCGATTTTGCCTATATTTTGAAGCCCTACCGCGACACTGACGGGTTCTACATGAGAACAATTTGCGGCACATCTCCATGCATGACCAAAGACACTAGATCGCATGAGAACTCTTCAGTCAAGCATGCTTGGGTGAGAATAGTTCTATGATGGGTGACCTCTTGGGAAGTCGTCGTGTTCCATCATTTGTTGATGCCGCCCATTATTTTCCTTTTAAGTTTTTTTTACGGTTGACGCTGAGAACTCGCGACGCCATTGACTCAAAATGTCGCCCATGGATGCCTCGGACTACAAAAAACATGAGCGGGCCCACGCCATCGATCGCGGCTCGTGAGGCGCATAAATCACCATAACAACACGCACGATCGTCTGATTCGCTATTATGACCTCAATCTAGAAAGATCTCTGTGGGGCGCACGACACGCAGATGTCGCAGCGATCTAGCGGACCCGCCTCTTCGATTTTAGCTATTTAGAAGCCCTAGGCATGTGGATGGGTTTGAGAACAATTTATACATCTCCAGGGCGTGACCGCACCAAAGACACCAAATCATGAAAATTCGCTTAAAGCGTGCTTGAGCGAGAGTAGTACTATGATGGGTGACCTCCTGAGAAGTCGTCGTGTTGCACTATCTATTGATGCCGCCTATTTTATTTTATTTTTAAGTTTATTTATTTTACCGCTGACGTCGGAGAACTCGACGATCTCCATCGACAACATCGCCATGGGATGCCTCAGATTGCAAAACACGAGCTGTGGGGCCCACGTCGATCCGATCTCGTGGAGGCCAAACGAAAATCACCATAACTTCGCATCGTCGATTCGCCATTGTGACCCCAATCCGGAAAAAGATTTCATGGGCGACGACGCGACGATGCTGGTGGACCCATATCTTTTGGCTATTTCAAGTCCTACCGCTGCATACGAAGTTTCACATGTGAATAAACATCTCTAGCGACCGCACAAAGACACCATATCGCATGAGAACTCTTGAAGCGTGCTTGGGCGAGTAGTTATATGGGTGACCTCTGAAGTCGTCGGTTGCACCATCTATCCCGCCATTTTATTTTCCTTTTAAGTTTTTTTATTTTACCACTAACATCAGAGAACTTGATGATCTCCATCGACTCAAAATGTTCATGGGATGCGAATGCAAAACATGAGTAGCCCATGCTAATTCACACGCCTCGTGGAGGCCGCATAAAATTGTCATAACTTCACGCACGTTCATCCGATTCACCATTATGACCCAAATCCAAAAAGATCTCCTGACGATGATATGCGCTGATGCATCTGCGGATGCATATCTACGATTTGCTATTTGAAGCCCTATTAGGCACGATGGCCGCATGAGAATAATTTGTGGCACATCTCTAGCGGAGCAAGCAAAGACACAGATCCCATGAGAACTCTTCAGTTAAACGTGCTTGGGCGAGAATAGTACTATGATGGGTGACCTCGGAAGTCATCGTGTTGCACCATCATTGATCCATTTTATCTTCCTTTTAAGTTTATTTTATTTTACCACTGACGCCGAGAACTCTACGATCTCCATCGACTCAAAAATCCCATGGGATGCCTCGATCAAACACAGCCGCGGGCCCACATGATCGCCGTCCTGGTGGAGGTCCACGAAATCACCATAACTTCATGCACACGTTGATTCGCTAGTGACCCTAATCAAGAAAGATCAGGGCACACAATGCGCAGATGCCGCAGACGCATTTCGCATTTCGATTTGGCTATTTTGAAGTCCACTGCACGGGCTCCGCATGAGAACAATCAACATCTACGGCGCGACCGCACACCGCAATGAATGAGAACTCTTCAGTTAAGCATGCTTGGGCGAGAGTGGTACTATGATGGGTGACCTCTGGGAAGTCGCCGTGTTGCACCATCTAATGCTATGCCATTTTATTTTCCTTAAGTTTATTTTATTTTACGCCGATCCGGAGAACTCGATCTCCATCTGAAAACGCCGCCCATGGATGCCTCGGACAAAACACGACACGGACCACGCGAGGTCGATCCACGATCTCGGTGGAGGCCGCACAAATCGCCATAACACGCATAATCTTCCACCACCATTATGACCCAACCCGGATGATTTAATGAGCGCATTCTGCATGGACCTATCCGATTTGCTATTTTGAAGCCTATGTAAAACGAGTTCCGCAAGAGAACAATTTGCAGCACATCTCCACCCGGAGCGACCTAGCACACAAGATCGCATGAGAACTCTTCAATCAAGCATGCTTGGGCGAGAGTAGTACTATGATGGGTGACCCTTGAAGGCCGTTGCACCATGTAATGCCTCCATTTTATTTTAAGTTTATTTTATTGATGCCAAGAACTCGAGAGCCATCGACTCCAAAAACATCGTCCATGGGATGCGATCAAAAACACGAAATGAGCCCCCACGGGTGATCCGTGATGTCTCGTGGAGGCCGAAAATTGCCATAACTTCACGCACGATCGTCTGATTCGCCATTATGACCCCAATGAAAGATCTCTGACGAAGCAGCCGAAGATCTCGGACCCATCTTCGATTATTTTGAAGCCCTACCGCGGCATGGATGGGCTCCACATGAGGACAATTTGCGGCAGATCTCCAGTGGGCGCGATCGCACCAACACAGCAGATCCTATGACAACTCTTCAGTTAAGTGCTTGGGCGAGAGTAGATTATGATGGGTGACTTCTGAAGTCGTGGTTGCACCATATGTTGATGCTTCATTTTATTTTTTTTTTTATTTTATTTATCGACGCCGAGAACTCAACATCGCCATTACTCCAAAAACGCCATCCATGGATGCCTCGACGAAAACTAGCCGCGTTGCGGCACCACGTGATGTCCCGACATATGCACATGTGGCATGACCGATCTGATCGCATTTTGAAGCTACCGCTGACGATCTTTGGAGAACAATGACATCTCCGCGAGACCCCAAGACAAGATCTCCATGGATACATACATAGATGCATTTACGGGTCCCGATCTCGATTTCGATAATTTTAAAGCCCTACTGCGGCATGGATGAGTTCCACATGAGAACAATTTATTGACATCTCCAACGGGCACCGCACTAGCACACCATGAGAGAACTCTTCAAGTGTGCGGGGCGAGTAGTTCTATGATGGGTGACCTCTGAAGTCGTGGTTGCACCATCGTTGATGCCCATTTTATTTTTCTTTTAAGTTTATTTTATCACGACGCCGAGAACGATCGCCATCGACTCAAAATGTCATCCATGGATGCCTTGAACTACAAAACACGAGCCGCGTACCACGGGTCGATCCGTGGCGAAAAAATCGCCATAACTTTGCGCATCGATTCGCCATTATGACCCCAACTGAAAGATCAGGCGATGCATAGATGTGCACGATCGACATGACCCATCTCGATTTTGGCTATTTTGAAGCCTCGACATACGGGCCCGCATGAGAACAATTTGTTGACATCTCCACGTGACACCAAAGACACCGCATCCATGAGAACTCTTCGCTAAGCGGCGCGAGTAATATTATGATGGGTGACCTCTGGAAGTCATCGTTAAACCATCGTTGATGATCATATATTTTTATTTTTTTTATTTTATTTTATCAAGAACTGATCACCATCGACCATGAAAAATTCGTCCATGGATGCCTGACCGCAAAATATGAGCCGGTCCCACACGGCTGATCCACATGTCTTCGGTGGAGGCACATAAAATCCATAACTTCGCACCATCGTCCATTGTAATTGACCCCAATCGAAAGATCTCGTGAGCACGACGGTAGATGTGCCATACGTGCCGGGACCCTTATCTGATTTGCTATTTCAAGCCATATCGTAGACTTTCGCATGAGAATAAATTTGTGTGACATGTCTAGTGGCGACCGCAAGACACCATCGCATGAGAACTCTTCAGCTTGGGCGAGAGTACTACATGATCTCGGGAAGTCATCGAACCATTTGTTCATTTTATTTTTCTTTTTATTTATTTTTATTTTACCGATGCGAGAACTCGGTGATTGCCATCGACTACGAAAATATCGTCCATGGGATGCCTCGGATTGCAAAACACGAGTGCGGGACCCACACGGTTGATCCGCACATCTGGGTGGAGGCCGCATAAAATCGCCATAACTTCACACGCGATTCGCCATTATGACCCCAAGGAAAAGATCCGCGGCGATACGCGATGCCGCAGCGATCATGGACCTCAGATCTTTGATTTTCATTTTGAAGCCCTACCGCGGCAAAGACGGGTTCCGTATGAGAACATTTACAACACATCTCCAAGCGTGACCGCACTAGATCCCATGAGAACTCTTTAGTTAAGTGCGAGTGGTACTATGATGGGTGACATCGTGGAAGTCATCATCATCCGCAATTTATTTTTATTTTATTTTATTTTATTTTATCGCTAACGACGAGAACGACGCCATCAACTCAAAATGTCATCATGTGATGCCTCGACAAATAACATGAGTGCGGGTCCCACGTCGATCCACGCCTCGTGGAGTGAGGCATATAATTTCACGCGATCGTCCGATTTGCTTATGACACCAATCCGAAAGATCTGCTGGTGCCAGCGATGTGCGTGCATAGCTACGGGACTATATTTCTATTTCAAGCCCTATCGTAGAATCGCATGAACAATTTGTGTCCAGGGCGTGAGTGCACCGACATTGATCCCATGAGAACTCTTCAATTAAGCGTGGGCGAATAGTACTACGATGGGTGATCTCCTAAGTCGGTTGCATCATATTGAAGCCCCATTTTATTTTCTTTTAAGTTTATTTTATTTTACCGTTGATGCCGGAGAACGCATCGACGATCGACTCAAAATGTCATCATGGGATGCCTGACTAAAACACGAGCCTCATGTCGATCCGCTCGTGGAGGCCGCATAAAATCGCCATAACTTCACGATCGTCCGATTCGCATTATGACCCAATGAAAGACGCTGGAGACGCGATGTGTGTACGCGTACCGGGGACATATCTCGATTTTGGCTATTTGAAGCCCTTACCGTAGATACACGTTCCGCATGAGAACAATTTACACACTCGCGTGATCCAAAGACACTAGATCCCATGAGAACTCTTCGTTAAGCGTGCTTGAGTAGTATACGATGGGTGACCTCGCGTTGTGTATCATTTGTTGATGCCGCCCATTTTATTTTTCTTTTATTTATTTTATTTTATTGATGCCGAGAACAACGACGCATCGACTCAAAATGTCATCCATGGGATGCCTCTAAAACACGATGGGCTCAGTGGTGATCCACGCTATAGGCCGCACAAAAATCGCATAACTTCGCACGCATCATCCGACCGCCATTATGACCCCAATCCGGAAAGATCTGCGCGCACGACGTGATGTGCCGCAAAGCGCATCTGGCGACCATCTCCGATTTGGCTATTTTGAAGCTTCCGCCGCACAATGGGTTCCATGAGAGAACAATTTACAACACATCTTTAGCGTGACGCCGCAGATCCCATGAGAACTCTTCGCGTGCAGCGAGAATAGTACTATGATGGATGACCTCGGGAAGTCATCGTGTTACCATTTGTTGATGTCTATTTATTTTATCTTTTTATTTTATTTTATTTTATCGACGGAGAACTCGATGCCATCGACTCAAAATGTCATCCATGGGATGCCTCAAACAAAACACGATGGCTCCTACGCGTTGATCCGCCTCGTGGAGGCGCACGAAAATCGCCATAACTTCACGCCATCGCCGTTGATTCGCCATTATGACCCCAACCGAAAGATCTCAGACGACGTGTAGATGCCGCGACATATGCGGACGTATCTCGATTTCATTTTGAAGCCTTACTGAGGCACAAATGGGTTCCTCATGAGAACAATTTGCAACACATCTTTAGCGGGTGTGACCGCACCAGCACACCAGATCCCATGAGAACTCTTCAGTTAAGCGAGCTTGGGCAAGAATAGTACTATGATGGTGACCTTTGAAGTCGCCGTGTTGACCATTTGTTGATGCCGCATTTTATTTCTTTATGTTTATTTTATTTTATGCACGCTTAAGAACTCAATCGCCATCGACTCAAAATGTCTTCCATGTGATGCCTCGCAAATCAAAGTGATGGCCCACGCTGATCCGCGTGTGGAGGCCACATGAAAATTGCCATAACTGCATGATCGTCGACGCTAATATACCCAATCCAAAGATCTCCGCGGGGCATGCGTGATGTGTTGTAGCGATCCGACATCTATTTCAGAGCCTTACCGCGCACATGGTTTCAATGGACAATTTGCACATCTCCGCCGGCTCGACCAAAGACACCTAGATCTATGAGAACTCTTAAGTGCTTGGGAGAATAGTACTATGATGGGTGACCTCGAAATTGTCATGTTGCATCATGCTGCCCCATTTTATTTTCTTTTATTTTATTTTATTCTTGATGCCGGAGAACGAGATCGCCATCGACTCATCTTGATGATGCCTCGACAAAACATGTGATGGGCCCCACGACCGACCCACGGTCTTCGTGGAGGCCGCATAAAATTGCCATAACTTGCATGATCGTCCGATTCGCCATTATAACCCAATCCAAAAGATCTCCAGGACGCGAGATGTGATGTGCCGCGCATCAGTAACCGATATCTCGATTTGGCTATTTCAAGCATCAAGTAAATTGTTTCACATGAACAATTTGCGACATCTCCGCGGCGACCCGCAAGCACACTAGATCATGAGAACTCTTCAATTAAGTATGCTTGCAAGAATATTACTATGATGGGTGACCTCGGAAGTCATGTTGCATCTATCGATGCGCCATTATTTTTTAAGTTTATTTTATTTTAGATTCCGTGATCCATCGACGAAAAAATGTCGTCCATGGGATGCCTCAATTGCAAAAAACACGAGCCGCACTACATCCGATCCACGCGCCTGGGTGGAGGCCGCATGAAATCGCCATAACTTGTGCACGCATCATCCATCCATTATGACCCAATCCGTAAAGATCTCTCGCAGGGTGCACGATGCGATGTGCATCTGTGGAACCCGTATCTTCGATTTTTGAAGCCTACCATAAACGCTGGATAAGAACAATTTTCACATCTCCAACGGCACCACCACACCAAAGACACAGATTTCATGAGAACTCTTCTTAAGTGTGCTTGAATAGTATGATGGGTGACCTCGGAAGTCGCTGTGTTGCACCATCTATTGATGCGCCTTTATTTTTTTTTTATGTTTATTTTATTTTTCGAATTGAGAACTCGACGATCGCCATCGACTCCAAAAATGTCATCCATGGAATGCCTCGCCAAATCGACGGGCCCCACGTATGATCCGTTCTCGTGGTGGAGGCCGCGAAATCGCCATAACTGCGACAATCGACGATTCGCCATTATGACCCTAATTTAAAGTTCTCGGAACATGATGCGATATGCTGAGTGCATCTAGGATCTATCTGATTTTGGCTATTTTGAAGCCCTATCGACGGGTTCCACATGAGAACAATTTGACATCTCCAGGGCGCACCACGACAAATCCCATGAGAACTCTTCGCTTAAGCGTGCTTGGAGAGAGTAGTATATGATGGGTGACCTCGGAAGTCGTGTTGCACCATCGTTGATGCCGCATTTTATTTTACTTTATTTTATTTTATTTTACCGACGCCGAGAACTGATGATCGCCATCGAAAAAATGTCATCCATGGGATGCCTCGATCGCAAAACACGAGTGGCCCCACGTGTTGATCGGTCTGGGTGGAGGCCGCAAAAATAACTGCAATCGCCCCATTCGCCATTATGACCCTAATGGAAAGACTCATGAGGAGCACGCAAATGTGCAGTGCATCGATGGGACCCATATCTCGATTTGGCTATTTTGAAGCCTAATGTGGCATGGGTTCCACATGAGAATAATTTGCCATCTCCAATGGCACACACCGCATTTCATGAGAACTCTTCGCTTAAGCGTGCTTGGGCGAGTAGTATTATGATGGGTGACCTCGAAGTCGCCGTTTGCACCATCTGATGATCCATTTATTTTTTATTTTTATTTATTTTACCGAATGCGAGAACTGATCGCCATCGACTAAAAAAATCGTGGGATGCCTCGATCGAAAACACGAGCGGGCCCACGCGGCGACGCGTCGTGAGTGGAGGCCGCAGGAAATCAATAACTTCGCGCACGATGTCCGATTCGCCATTATGACCCAATTAAAGACTGTCACACGACGATGCCGCAGATCCGAGCGGGGACCCATATCTCGATTTTGATTTTGACACGATGGGCGGGTTCCATGAGAATAATTTGCGCACATCTCTAGGGCAACCGCACCGCACACGCATCATGAGAACTTTCGCTTAAGCTAGTAGATATGATGGGTGACCTCTGAAGTCTGTTGCATCATTTATTGATGCATTTTATTTTCTTTTTTTATTTATTTTACCGCCGACCGGAGAACTTGGCGATCACCATCGAAAAATGTCATCGGGATGCCTCGACGAAATCGGGCCACACACGCTTGATTCGCTCTCGTGGTGGAGGCCGCATGAAATCCATAACTTCACGCATGATCGTCGATGCCATTATGACTTAACGGAAGACCTCTGCGCGACGACGCGTAGATGTGTCGTACATCTGACGGATGATCTCAATTTTGGCTATACATGGACGTTCCACATGAGAATAATTTAAAACATCTCGGCGCGACTCACCGCACACCGATCCATGAGAACTTAAGTGCTTGGGCGAGTAGTACTATAATGGGTGACCTCGGAAATCATGTGCACCATTTATTGATGCCCCATTTTATTTTCTTTATTTATTTATTTTACCGATGCCGAGAACTTGCGATTGCCATCGCCAAAACATCGCCCCATGGGATGCCTCGGACTGCAAATCATGAGTCGTGGGCCCCATGGGATGCGCTCTCGATGGAGGCCGCATGAAAAATTGCCATACTTCCGCATGGTCATCGATATGCCATTATGACAACCGAAAGACTGTTTACTGAGATATGCGCACATCCAGAAGATCTCCATCGGCTATTTTGAAGCTACCGCTACGAATGGTTACATGAGAAATTACAAATTCCGAGCGATCGCACCACACACCTGATTGAGAACTCTTGAAATGTGTATGAGAGTAATATATAATGAGTGACCTCGAAAGTCATGTTGCACCATCCTGATGCCGCCTTTTATTTTATGCCGACGCCGGAGAACTTCGATCGCTAACGCCAAACATCGCCCATGATGCCTCCATGCACACGAAAGATCTCGTATCTAACGCATGTATGTGCAGCGCATCATGGGACTCAGATTCCGATTTCACTATTTTGAAGCCACACCTTGACATGACGGGCAGATGAGAACAATTTGCGATTCTCAACGGGCGCTGATCACAGCACACCAAATCCCATGAGAACTCTTCAGCTAAGCATGCTTGGCGAATAGTACTATGATGTGTGACCTCTTAGAAGTCGTGTTGAACCATCTCTTGAAGCTCATTTTATTTTATTTTAAGTTTATTTTATTTTATGCCGATGAAGAACTCGGACATCGACAAAATGTACATGGAATGCCTCGACTACAAATCATGTGCGGACCCCACGCGATCGATTGGCGTCTCGGTGGAGGTCGCATAAAAATCGCCACCATTTCGGATCGACCACCATCATGACTTCGGAAAGATCTCTGCACGCAGATGTCGAAGATCCGCAACTTGTATCTTTTGACTATTTCACCACGCATGACGGGTTCCACATGAGAAATATTTTCAACAGCGACCGCACAAAGACACCGGATCCCATGAGAACTCTTCTTAAGCGCTTGGTGAGTAGTACTATGATGGGTAACCTCTTGGAAGTCATCGTTCATCCGCTGATACCCATTTTATTTTGTTTATTTTATTTTATCGCTGACGAGAACTCTGATCACCATCGACTCCAAAATGTTGTACGGATGCCTCGACTAAAATCGAGTCGCCCATGCATCCGATCGTGTGAGGCACATGAAAATCACCATAACTTCGCACATCGTCCGATTCGCCAATATGACCCCAATCCGGAAAGATCTCCATGACATGATGTGCCGCAGGCATGACAGACTTTGATTTCGACTATTTTGAAGCCTTACCGCAGACGTTTCGCATACACACAATCTCCGGACCGCACTCAAAGACACCAGATCCCATGAGAACTCTTCGCTTAAGTGCTTGGGTGAGAGTATACTATGATGGGTGACCTTGGGAAGTCATCGTTGCACCATTGCTGATGTCATTTTATTTTTTTTTAAGTTTATTTTATTTTACCGACGGAGAACTCGATCACCATCAAAAATGTTGTCCATGGATGCCGACTAAAATCATGAGCCATGTGGTTGATCCGTGCATCGCGGGTGGAGGCCGCATGAAAATTGCCATAACTTCACACATGATCGTATGATTCGTCATTATGACCCCAATCCGGAAAGATCTTTGCGGGGCGCACGATGCGTAGATGTGCCGCAGGCGCATCTGGCAGGACCCGTATCTCTGATTTTGACTATTTTGAAGCCCTACTGAGGCACGAACGGGTTCCACATGAGAATAATTTATAGCGCATCTCCAGCGGGCGCGACCACATCAGCACTCCAAATCCCATGAGAACTCTTCGGTTAAGCGTGCTTGGGCTAGAGTAGTACAATGATGGGTGACCTCCTTGGAAGTCGTCGTGTTGCACTATTTATTGATGCCACCCATTTTATTTCCTTTTATATTTATTTTATATTACCATCAACAACAACAACAACAACAACAACAAGCCTTAATCCCATTACGTGGGGTCAACTACATGAATTTTGCCTCCATTGGTCTATTATGTGTCAAATTCTCATTAATCTACTAATGTCATTTTTTATACATCATAACCAAGTCTTTTTTTCACTCTACCTTTCTTAACATAAGAAAAATCTAATGCATCTACTCTCCTAACCAGTCATCGGACTAGACGCTTTATGTGGACAAACCATCTATGCCTCTCTAATCTTATCCGCCACTAGAGCTACTCCAACTTTTTCCCAACATACTCATTTTGCATTTTATCTCTAAAAGTAAAGCCACTCATCCACCTATGCATCCTCATCTCGTAACACTTAACTTAGTCTTGCTTTCTTTTATTGGCCAACATTCGCACATAAGTTATTGCGGTCTTACTACCATCTTATAAAATTTTCCTTAAGTTTAAGTGGAACTTTTCTATCACACAATAGGCCGATGTATTCCTCCACTTCAACCATCCAACTTGAATTCTACTAACATCTCCATCTATTTCACCATCATTTTGAACAATAGAGCTTAATATATGAATCTCACTTTATTAATGACTTGTTCACCTAATGTCACAACACTACCACTATTACTACAATTACACTATATATTCGCTTAGATCTACTTAAACAAAACCTTTAGACTCTAAAGTTGATCCATAATTCAAGTTTCTCTTGGACTCTCTCTAGTCTTATCAACAAGAAGAATGTCATCAGCAAAAATCATACACCAAGGTACATCTTCTTGTAAATGCCTAGTAAGAACATCCATAACTAAAGTAAAAAAGATAAGGGCTTAAAGTTGATCCTTGATGTAATCCAACCGAAATAGAAAATATTTTGTCAATCCTCCTTGTGTTTGGACACAAGTAATGCTCTAGTATACATATCCTTAATGACTTGAATATAACCAATATTAACTTCTTCTTTCTAGAACCTCCAAAGAACATCTCTTGAAACTTTATCATAAGCTTTCTCTAAATCAATAAAAATCATATGTAGATCCTTTTTACTTTCTCTATGCTTCTCCATCAAACCTCTTAACAAATGTATAACATCCAAAGTAGATCTACCTGGCATGAAACCAAATTGATTGTGAGAAATTTTATATCACATCGTAACCTATGCTCAATTACTCTCCCATAATTTTAATGTATGACACATTAACTTAATCCTCTATAATTTGCACACTTGTGCATCACATTTATTCTTAAATATTAGAACCAACAAACTCATTCTCCACTCATCTCGGTTGAGGCCGCACAAATCTATAATTTGACGATCGCATGACATGACCTAAATCTAGAATAATCTCATACGATGCGCTGCCAAAGCATCTAACGGGACTTGTATCTTCGATTTTGGCTATTTTGAAGCCCTATCGCGGCATGGACGGGTTCCACATGAGAACAATTTCTAACACATCTCCAGTATGACCGACAAGACACCGATCCCATGAGAACTCTTCGCTAAGCGTGGGCAAGAGTATTATGATGGGTGACCTCCTCGGAAGTCATTGTGTTGCAACCATCTGTTGTTGCCGCCAGTTTATTTTCTTTTTATGTTTATTTTATTTTGTCGCTGACGCCGGAGAAGTCGATGATCACCATCGACTCTGAAAACGTCGTCTGTGGGATGCCTCATATTGCAAAACACAAGTAGCGGCCCCATGGTCGACCACGCTTCGAGGAGGCGCATGAAAATCGCCATAATTTCACCATTGTCTCCCATATTATGACTACAATCGAAATCTCAGAGGGCGACGATGCCAGATGTGCCGCATCCGACGACATGTACCTGATTTTGACTATTTCGAAACCCTATTGCGGCACAGACGAGTTTTGCATGAGAACAATTTGCCGCACATCTCCAGAGGGCGCGACCGCACCAGCACACTAGATCCCATGAGAACTCTTCAGTTAAGCGTGCTTGGGCGGGAGGAGTGCTTATGATGGGTGACCTCCTGGATGTCTTGTTGCACCATATTTTGATGCCACTCCTTTTTTATGTTTATTTTATTTTATCGCCGACGCTGGAGAGCTCGGTGATCGCCATCGACTCCGAAAACTTTGTCCGTGGGATGCCTCGGACTGTAAAACATGAGCCACGGGCCCCACTCGTCTAATCCACGCCTCTCGGGTGGAGGCCACACGAAAATCACCATAACTTCACGCACGATCGTCCGATTCGCTATTATGACCCAAATTCGGAAAGATCTACACGGGGCGCACGATGCATAGATGTGTTGCAAGCACATCTGGCGGGACCCATATTTTTGATTTTGGCTATTTTGAAGCCCTACTGAGGCAGGCATGAGAACAATTTGTTGCACTTCTCCAACAGGCGCGATCGCACCAACACACTAGATACTATGAGAACTATTCAATTAAGCATGCTTCGGCGAGAGTTTTACTATGATGGGTGACTTAGAAGTCGTGTTGCACCATCTGTTGATGCTGCCCATTTTATTTTTCTTTTATGTTTATTTTGTTTTGCCACTGACACCGGGGAACTCGACGATCGCCATCGACTCAAAATGTCATGTGATGCTCGATTAAATCAAGAGCCGCGGGCCCCATGCGGCTTATTCGCACCTCTCGGGTAGAGGCCGCACGAAAATTGCCATAACTTCGTGCACGGTCATCCGATCCATCATTTTGACCCTAATCTGGAATAACATCCGCGGGGTACACGATGTATATGTCAGAAAGATCTCGGACTCGTTGACTATTTTGAAGCTCTACCGGAATGCACGTTCCGCATAAGAACAATTTGCAGCACATCTCCAGCGGGAACGATCGTACCAAAGAGATCTCATGGGAACTCTTCGCTAAGCGTTTGCATAGTAGTACTATGATGGGTGACGTCCTGGGAAGTCATCGTGTTGCACCATATGTTGATGTCGCCCATTTTATTTTATCGCTGACGCCGTAGAACTTAGTGATTGCCATCGACTCCGAAAATATCGTCCGTGGGATGCCTCGGACTGCAAAACACGAGTCGTGGGCCCCAGGCGACTGATTCACACGTCTCGGGTGGAGGCCGCACGGAAATCACCATAACGCCCGCGCATGATCGCCCGATACCATTATGACCCCAATCTGAATAACTGGGCGACGACGCGACGTGCCGTAGCGACCGATGGGATATGTATCTTCGATTTCGGCTATTTTGAAGCCCTACCGCAGCACGGATGGGTTCTGTATGAGAATAATTTACACATCTCCGGGCGACGCATCAAAGACACGATTCCATGAGAACTCTTTATTAAGCATGCTTAAGCGAGTAGTACATGATGGGTGACCTCTGGAAGTCATCGTGTTGCACCTCTTATTGATGCCGCCCATTTTATTTTATCGCTAACGCCGAAAACATCGCCATCGACTAAAAAACGCGTGGGATGCTCGATCAGAAAACACGAAGGCCCCACCGATCCGTGCATCTTGGGTGTAGGCTGCACGAAAATCGCCATAACTTCGCGCACGATCGTCCGATCCGCCATTATGACCCTAATCGGGAAAGATCTCTGCGGGGCGCACTATGCGCAGATGTGCGCATCTAGCGGGACCCGTATCTCTGATTTTGACTTTTTTGAAGCCCTATCGCGGTACAGACGGGTTTCTCATGAGAATAATTTGCAGCACATCTCCAGCGGGCGCGACCGCACCAACACACCAAATGCTAGGAGAACTCTTCAGTTAAACGTGCTTGGGCGAGAGTAGTACTATGACGGGTCACCTCTTGGAAGTCGTCATGTTGCACCATCTATTGATGCCGCCTAATTTATTTTTCTTTTATGTTTATTTTTTTTACCACAAACGAGAGAACTGATCGCCATCACTCAAAACGTTATCGCGGGATGCCTCGATCAAAACATGAGCCGTGGCCCCAATGATCGCGCCCTCGGTGGAGGCCGCACGGAAGTCGCCATAACTTCAAGCACGATCGTCTGATCTGCCATTATGACCCCAATCTGAATAGATCTCAACGGGCACGCATATGTGCCGCGGCATCGGTGGGACAGACTTCCGATTTCGCTATTTTGATGCCTTACGTGGCATGAATGGGTTCCATGAGAATAATTTACATCATATCTCCGGCACCGCACAAAGACAGATCCAATGAGAACTCTTCAGTTAAGCGTGCTTGGGCAAGAGTAGTACTATGATGGGTGACCTCCTCGGATGTCGTCGTGTTGCATCATGTACTGATGCACCTAATTTATTTTCCTTTTATGTTTATTTTATTTTACTGCTGATGTCGGAGAACTCGACGATCCCCATAGACTCCAAAAACGTTGTCCGTGGGATGCCTCGGACTGCAAAACATGAGCCGCGGGCCCCACGCGAGTGATCCGCGCGTCTCTTGTTGAGGCCATGAAATCGCCATAACTTCACGCACGGTCATCCGATCTGCCATTATGACCCCAATCTAGAAAGACCGGCGACGACGCGTGATGAGCCGCGCATCTAATGAGACTTATATCTCCGATTGATTTGCGACAAATCTGAAACGGCCGCGACCGCACTAGCACACCAGATCCCATGACAACTCTTCAGTTAAGACTGCTTGGGCGAGAGTAGTATTATGATTGGTGACCTCCTAGGAAGTCATTGTGTTGCACCATCTGTTGATGCTACCCATTTTCGCGACCCCAATCTAGAAAGATTCGACACGACACAGATATGCCAATGGCACATTTGGAAGGACTCGTATCTTCGATTTCGGCTATTTCGAAGCCTTACCACGACACGTACGGGTTCCACATGAGCATAATTTGCAGCAAATCTCCAAGGCGACCGCACAAAGACACCGATCACATGAGAACTCTTTAGTTAAGCCATGAGCGACTATGATGGGTGACCTCTTGGGGAAGTCGTCGTGTTGAACCATCTGTTAATGCCACCCATTTTATTTTTTTTATTTTTTTATTTTACCATTGATGCCGGAGAACTCGGCGATCGATTCCGAAAACGTCGTCGATGGAATGCCTCACTAAAAACATGAGTGTAGGCGATCGACCTCTCATGTGGAGGCTGCACAAAAAGCGCCATAACTTCGCGCTCGATCGTCTAATTCGCCATTATGACCCTAATTCGGAAAGATCTCCTTGGGGCGCACGACGCGTAGAGGAGCTGCAGGCGCATCTTGCAGAACTCGTATCTCTGATTTCGGTTATTTCGATCCCTTACCGTGGCATGGACGGGTTCCACATGAGTACAATTTGTGGCAAATCTCCAGGCAGCATGACATGAGCACAATTTGCAAATCTCAGAGGTAACGCACCACCACACCAAATCTCATGCGAACTCTTCAGTTAAGCGTGCTTGGGCGAGAGCAGTACTATGATAGGTGACCTCTTGGGAAGTCGTTGTGTTGAACCATCTATTGATGCCGCCCATTTTATTTCCTTTTATTTTTATTTTATTTTACTGTTGACGCCAGAGAACTCGACGATCGACTCCGAAAATGGCGTCAATGGGATGCCTCGGACTGAAAAACATGAGCCATGGGGCCCAAGCGGCTGATCCGACATCTCATGTGGAGGTCGCACGTAAATCGCCATAACTTCGCGCCTGATCGTCTGATTCACAATTACGACCCCAATCCGGAAAGATCTCTGCGGGAGTACGACGCATAGATGTGCGAAAGGCACAGCTATCGAGACTCATATCTTCGATTTCGGCTATTTCGAAGCCTAACTGCAACACAGACGGGTTCCACATGAGCACAATTTATGGCAAATCTCCAGCGGGTGTGATCGCACCAACACACCAGATCATATGAGAACTCTTCAGTTAAGCATGCTTGGATGACAACATCATTATGATGGGTGATATCTTGGGAAGTCATCGTGTTGAACTATTTGTTGATGTCACATTTTATTTTTTTTTTTCATTTTATTTTATTTTACCGCTGATGCCGAGAACTCGATCAACTCAAATGCCGTCGATGGGATGCCTCATACTGAAAAATATGAGTCATGGAGCCCATGTGGCTAATCTGTGCGTCTCGTGCGGAGGCCGCACGGAAATCACCATAAATTCACGCACGATCATTTGATTCGCCATTATGACCCAATCCGGAAAGATCTCCGCAGGGCGTACGACGCCCAGATGCGCCAAAGGTGGGACCCGTATCTCCGATTTTGGCTATTTCGAAGCCTTACCACGGCACGAACGGGTTCTGGATGAGCACAATTTGCAGCAAATCTCTGGCGAGCGCGATCTCACCAACACACCAGATCCATGAGAACTCTTCAATTAAGCGTGCTTGAGTATGATGAGTGATCTCCTCGAAAGTCATCGCGTTGAACCATCTGTTGATACTACCTAATTAATTTTCTTTTATTTTATCATTGACGCCTCAGAACTCGGAGATCGACTTCGAAAATGTCGTCGATGGGATGCTCAGACTGAAAAACATGAGTCGTGGGTCCCACGCGGCTGATCCGCACCTTATGCGGAGGCCGCACAGAAATCGCCATAACTTTGCGCTCGATCGTCCGATTCACCATTATGACCCCAATCCGGAAAGATCTCCATGGGGCGCATGACATGCAGATGTGCCAAAGGTGCATCTAGTGGGACCCGTATCTCCGATTTCGGGTATTTCGAAGACTTACCGCGACACGTACCGGTTCCGCATGAGTATAATTTACGGCAAATCTCCAGTGGGAGCGACCGCACCAGCACACCATATCACATGAGAATACTTCAGTTAAGCGTGCTTGGACGAGAGCAGTACTGTGATGGGTGACCTTCTAGGAAGTCGTCGCGTTGAACCATCTGTTGATACCTCCCATTTTATTGCCTTTTTTATTTTATTTTACCGTTGACGCCAAAGAATTTGGCGATCCACTCCGAAATCGTCATTGGTGGGATGCCTCAGATTGAAAAATGTGAGCCGTGGGGCCCACGCGGCTAGCCGTGCGTCTCGTGTGAAGTCTGCACGAAAATTGCCATAACTTCACGCATGATCGTCCGATTCGCCATTATGACCCCAATCCAGAAAGAACTCCTCGGGGTGCACGACGCGTAGATGTGCCGCAAGCGCATTTAGCGGGACACGTATCCCCGATTTCGGCTAATTCGAAGCCGTACCGCGGCACGGATGAGTTCCGCATGATCACAATTTATGGAAAATCTCTAACGGGCATGACAACACCAAAGACACCATATCCGAGAACTCGCCGCTAAGCATGTTTCGAGAGCGACTTATGATGGGTGACCTCCTAGGAAGTCGCCGTGTTGAACCATCTGTTGATGTCACCCATTTTATTTCCTTTTAATTTTATTTTATTTTATTTTAGCATTGACATTGAAGAACTCGGCGATCGACTCTGAAAGCGTCATAGATGGGATGCCTCTGATTGAAAAACATGAGTCGGGGCCCTCACGGCTGATCGATGCATCTTATGCGGAGGTCGCACAAAAATTGCCATAACTTTACGCACGTTATGACCTCAATCTGGCATGATCTCCACGGGGCGCATGACGTGCAAATGTGCCAAACGCGCATCTGGTGGGACCCGTATCGCCGATTTCTACTATTTTGAAGCTTTGCCGCGGCACAGACGGGTTCCACATGTGCACAATTTATTGAAAATCTCCGGGCGACACCAAAGACAGATTCCATGAGAACTCTTCAGTTAAGCGTGCTTGGATGAGAGCAGTACTATGATGGGTGACCTCTTGGGAAGTTATCGTGTTGAATCATCTGTTGATTCGACACATTTTATTTTCTTTTATTTGCAATGTATTTTACCGTTAACGTAGGAGAACTTAAAGATCGATTCCGAAAATGTCGTAGATGGGAAGCCTCAGACTGAAAAACATGAACAGTGGGGCCCACGTTGATCTGAGCGTCGCATGCGAAGGCCCCATAGAAATTGCCATAACTCTGTGCACAATCATCCGATTCGCCATTATGACCCCAATTTGGAAAAAAATCTGGCTGACACGAGAGCCAGGCGATTTGGTGGACATGTATATCGATTTCGCTATTCAAGCCTTATCGCGACACAGATGGGTTTTGCATGAGCACAATTTGCGAAAAATCTTCAACGAGCGCGACCGCACGAGCACACTAGATCCTATGAGAACTCTTCAATTAAGCGTGCTCGGGCGAGAGTAGTACTATGATGTGTGACCTCCTGGGAAGTCGTCGTATTGAACCATCTGTTAATATCGCATTCCATTTTCTTTTATTTGTATTTTATTTTAACGTTGACGCTAGAGAATTCGATGATCGACTCTGAAAACGTCATTGATGGGATGCCTCAGGATGAAAAATACTACTCGTTGGGCCCATGCAGCTGATTCCTGTCTCGTGCGGAGGCCGCACGAAAATCGACAATACTTTGCGCATGAACGTCTGATTCGCCATTATGAGCCCAATCTAGAAAGATCTTCGTGGGGCACACGACGAGCAGATAAGTCGCAGGTGTATCTGGCGGGACCCATATCTTTGATTTCGGCTATTTCGAAGCCTTACCGCGGCACAGACGGGTTCCGCATGAGCACAATTTGTGGAAAATCTCCTTCGAGCGCGACCGCACCAGCACAGTAGATCCCAAAAGAACTCTTTAGTGAAGCGTGCTTGGCGAGAACAGTATTATGATGGGTGACCTCTTGGGAAGACGTCGTGTTCAACCATCAGTTTTTGCCGCTCATTTTATTCTTTTATTTTTATTTTATTTTACCGTTGATGCCGGAGAACTCGGCGATCGACTCCGAAAACGTCATCGATGGGATGCCTCAGACTAAAAAACACAACCCGTGGGGCCCACTATGCTGATCCGCGCATCTCCTGCGAAGATCGCGAAATCGAATAACTTCACGACGATCGATTCGCCATTATGACCCCAATTGAAAGATCGCTGGCGACGACGCTGCGACGGCCGCAGGGCATCTAGCGGGACACGTATCACCGATTTCGGCTACCACAGCACGGACGAGTTCCTGATGAGCATAATTTGCGACAAATCTCCTGGGCGCACGCACTCAAAGACACCACATCCCATGAGAACTCTTCGCTAAGTGTTTGAGCAGAGCACTATTATAATGGGTGATCTCAAGAAGTAATCGTGTTGAACCATCTTGATGTCGCCATTTTATTTTCTTTATTTTATTTTATTTTATCATTGATGCCGAGAACTCGAAGATCGACTAAAATGTCATCGATGATGCCTCGATGAAAATACGAGCCGTGGGACCCACTCCATCGCCAGATCTCGCGGTGGACACAAAAATCGCCATAACTTCACGCACGATCTCCGATTCGCCATTATGACCTTAATCTGGAAAGATCTACGCGGGGTACTTGACGCGTAGATGAGTCGCAGACGCATCTGGCGGGACACGTATCTCCGATTTTGGCTAGTTTGAAGCCTTACCGCGGCATAGACGGGTTTCCCATGAGCACAATTTGTGGGAAATCTCCAACGCAGATCGTAAGACACGCGATCTCATGAGAACTCTTCAGTTAAGCGTGCTTGGGCGAGAGCAGTACTATGATGGGTGGCCTTATGGGAAGTCATTGTGTTGAACCATCTATTGATGTTGCGCATTTTATTTCATTTTATTTGTAATTTATTTTAACGTTGGCACCGGAGAACTCGACAATCGACTCTGAAAACTGTCATCGATGGGATGCCTCGGATTGAAACACACGAGTCGTGGGGCCCACTAAGCTTATCCGCGCATCTCGTGTGGAGGCCACACGGAAATCTCCATAACTTTGTGCACAATCATCCGATTTGCCATTATGACCCCAATCCAAAAGTTCTCCGTGGGGTGCACGACATGCAGATGAGCTAAAAGCGGGACTCGTATCTCCGATTTCGAAAGCCTTACCGCCACGGATTCGCGTGAGCATAAAGGCAAATATCCAAAGGCATCGCACCAAAGACACCGACAACAAGAGAGAACTCTTCGCTAAGCGTTGAGAACAAGATATGATGGATTAGTTCTTGGGAAGTTGTCGTGTTGAACCATTTGTTGATGCCGCCATTTTATTTTCTTTTATTTTTATTTTATTTTATCGTTGATGCCGGAAAACTCGACGATCGACTCTGAAAACTTCATAGATAGGATGCCTCGAACTGAAAAACACGAGCCGTGGGGCCCAGGTGGCTGACGCTCATGTGGAGGCCGCACAGAAATCGCCATAATTTTGCGCATGATCGACGCCATTCATCCGATTCCATTTTGACCCCATTCTAGAAAGATCTCCGGGCGATAATGCGTAGAAGAGGCGCATGCACCGCGGGACCGATTCTAATTTCGGCTATTTCGAAGCCTTACCGCGACATGGACGGGTTTCGGATGAGCACAATTTGCCGCAAATCTCCAGTGGGCGCGACCGCACCAACACACAAGATCATATGATAACTCTTTAATTAAAGGAGCTTGGGCGAGAGCAGTACTATGATAGGCGACCTCATGGGAAGTTGTCATGTTGAACAATCTATTAATGCCGCTCATTTCATTTCCTTTTATTTTTATTTTATTTTTCCGTTGACGCCGGAGAACTTCGCGATCGAATCCGAAAATGTCATCGATGGGATGCCTCGATCAAAAAAAGTTGTCGCGGGCCATGCGGTGATCCGCGGGTATCGTGTGGAGGCCACACAAAAATCACCATAACTTCGCACGATCGTCCAATTCGCCATTATAACCCCAATCCGAAAAGATATTCGCGGGGCACATGACGTGCAGATGAGCCGCAGGCGCATCTAGCGGGACTCGTATCTCCAATTTCAGCTATTTCGAAGACTTACCATGACACAGACGGGTTTTGAATGAGGATAATTTATGCAAAATTCTAGCGGCGATCTCACAAACACATAATATCCCATGAGAACTCAGTTAAGCGTGCTTTGGCAAGAGCAGTACTATTCGGTGATTTCCTGGGAGGTCGTCGTGTTGAACCATATGTAGATACCACCCAATTTTTTTCTTTTATTTTATCGTTGAAGCCTCAGTACTCGGAGATCGACTCCGAAAATGTCATCGATGGGATGCCTTATAATGAAAAACATGAGCGTGGGGCCCACGCGGCTGGTCCGCGCGTCTCGTGCGGAGGCCGCATGAAAATCGCCATAACTTTGCGCACGATCATCCGATTCGCCATTATGACCCCAATTCGAAAGATCACCGGGCGCACGATGCACATATATGCCAAATGCATATCTAGCGGGACCCGTATCTCCGATTTCGGCTATTTCAAAGACTTACCGCGACATGTACCGATTTCGCATGAGCACAATTTGCGATAAATCTCCAGCGGGAGCGACCGCACCAGCACACAAAATCACATGAGAACACTTCAGTTAAGCATGCTTGTTCGAGAGCAGTACTATGATGGGTGACCTCCTGGGAAGTCGTGTTGAACCATCTGTTGATACCACCAATTTTATTTATTTTTATTTTTATTTTATTTTATCGTCGACGCTGGAGAACTCGATGATCGACTCTGAAAATGTCATATAGATGGATACCTCAGACTAAGAAACACTAGCCGTGGGGCCCACGCAACTGATCCACCCGTCTCGTGTGGAGGCCTCACAGAAATCATCATAACTTCGCACACGATCGTCCGATTCACCATTATGACCCATATCTGGAATGATCTCTGCGGGGCGCACGACGTGCAAATGTGCCAAAGGCGCATCTATCGGGACTATATCTCTGATTTTGGCTTTTTTGAAGCCTTACCGCGGCACGTACGGGTTCCGTATGAGCATAATTTGCACGACCACACCAGCACATCAGATCACATGAGAACTCTTCAGTTAAGCGTGCTTGGGCGAGAGCACTATTATGATGGGTGACCTCCTGGGGGGTCATAGTGTTCAACCATATGTTAATGTCGCCCATTCTATTTTCTTTTATTTCTATTTTATTTTTTCGTTGACACTGAAGAACTCAAAGATCGACT
The DNA here is from genome assembly GCA_021442155.1 of Cymbidium sinense. Classification (NCBI taxonomy): domain Eukaryota; kingdom Viridiplantae; phylum Streptophyta; class Magnoliopsida; order Asparagales; family Orchidaceae; genus Cymbidium; species Cymbidium sinense. The sequence continues at coordinate 81,395,025 of CM038219.1, read as the reverse complement.
CCGAAAATGTCATCGATAAAATGTCTCGGACTGAAAAACACGACCCGTGGGGACCACGCGGCTGATATGCTCATCTCGTGCGGAGGCCACACGAGAATCGCCATAACTTTGCTCACGATTGTCCGATTTGCCATTATGACCCCAATCCGGAAAGATCTCCGTGGGGCGCACGACGCATAGATATGTCGTAAGCGGATGTGGTGGGACCCGTATCTCCGATTTTGGCTATTATGAAACATTGTCGAGGCACGAACGGGTTCCGCATGAGCACAATTTGTGAAAAATTTTCAGCGGGGGCGCCTGCACCCGCACACCAGATCCCATGAGAACTCTTAAATTAAGCGTGCTTGGGGAAGAGCAGTACTATGATGGGTGACCTCTTGGGAAGCTGTCGTGTTGAACCATCTATTGATGCCGCCCATTTTATTTCCTTTATTTTTATTTTATTTTACCGTTGACGCTGGAGAACTCGGCGATCGACACCGAAAAACACGAGCCGTGGGGCTTTCGTGGGGAGTCCGCACGAAAATTGCCATAACTTCGCATCGTTCGATTCGCCGTTATGACCCCAATCCGGAAATATCTCTGCGTGCACAGATGAGCCACAGGCACATATGGCGGGACCCGTATCTCAGATTTCGCTATCAAACGTAGGGTTCCGATGAGCATTTTGGCAAATCTCCAACGCGCGACGCACCGCACTGCATCCCATGAAAACTCTTCAGTTAAGCGTGCTTGGACTAGAGTAGTAGTATGATGGGTCACCTCCTGGGAAGTCATCGTGTTGAACCATCTATTGATGCCGCCCATTTTATTTTTATTTTATTTTACCATTGACGTTGCAAAACTCAGAGATCAACTCCGAAAACGTCATCAATGGGTTGCCTTGGATTGAAAACACGAGCCGTACCATGGCGATCCGGTGTGTCGTGGAGGCCGCAAAAATCACCATAACTTCGTACACGATCATCCTATTCGCCATTATGACCCCAATCCGGAAAGATCTCCGGGACGCACGACGCAAAGATGTGCGAAAGGCGCATCTGGCGGATCCCGTATCTCCGATTTCGGCTATTTCGAAGCATTACGAGTGGTTCCACATGAGCACAGTTTACGACAAATCTCTAGTGGGCGCCACCACACTAGCACACCAGATCACATGAGAACTCTTCAGTTAAATGTGTTTGGATGAGAGCAGTTCTATGATGGGTGACCTATTGGGAAGTGATCGAGTTGAACCATCTATTATTGCCGGCTATTTTATTTCCTTTTATTTTTATTTTATTTTATCGTTGACGCTGGAGAACTCGACGATCGACTCTGAAAACGTCGTTGTTGGGATGCTTCAATGAAAAACAGGAACCGTGGGGCCCACACGGTTGATCCGCATGTCTCGTGTAGAGTCCGCACGGAGATCACCATAACTTCACGTAGATCATCCGATTTGCCATTTTGACCCCAATCCAAGAAGATCTCGGCGGGGTGCATGACACGTAGATGTGCCAAAGGCATCTAACATTTCATATCTCCGATTAGTTCGACCAAACATAGTCGATGGGATGCTTAGATCAAAACACGAAGCCGTGGGGGCTAACGCGTTGATCCACACGTCTCGCTTTGGATACAAAATCGCCATAACTTCGCGCGCGGTTGTCCGATTCGCCATTATGACCCCAATTCGGAAAGATCTCCGTGGGGTGCACGATGCGAAGATGTGCCAAAGGCGCATCTAGCGGGACCCGTATCTCTGATTTCGGCTATTTTGAAACCTTATCGCTGCACGTACCGGTTCTACATGAGCATAATTTGCGGCAAATCTCCAGTGGGCGCGACCGCTCTAGCACACCAGATCATATGAGAACTCTTCAGTTAAGCGTGCTTGGGCGAGAGCAGTACTATGATGGGTGACCTCCTAGGAAGTCATCACGTTAAACCATCTGTTGATGTCGCCCATTTTATTTCTTTTATTTTTATTTTATTTTACCGTTGACGCCGGAGAACTCGGCGATCAACTCCAAAAATGTCATCGATGGGATGCCTCACTAAAAAATACGAGCCGTCACCGCCGATCCAGCGCCTCGTGTAGCCGTACGAAAATCGTCATAAATTCGTGCACGATCGTACGATTCGCCATTATGACCCCAATCTGGAAAGATTTCTGCGTGGCGCACGACACGCAGATGTGCCGCAGGTGCATCTAGCGGGACTCGTATCTCCAATTTCGGCTAATTCGACGCCTTACAGCTGCACAGACGGGTTCCGCATGAGCATAATTTTTAGCAAATTTCTAGCGAGCATGACCACACTAGCACACCAGATCCCATAAGAACACTTCAGTTAAGCGTGCTTGGGCGAGTGCAGTATTATGATGGGTGACCTCTTGAGAAGTCGTCATGTTGAACCATCTGTTGGTGTCGCCCATTTTATTTTCTTTTATTTATTTTACCATGACGCCGGAGAACTCGATCGACTCCGAAAATGTCATCGATGGTATGCTTATACTGAAAAACACGAGCCGTGGGGCCGACGCGATTGATCCATGCGTCTCATTAGGAGGCCGCATGAAAATCGCCATAAATTCATGCACGATCGTCCGATTCGCCGTTATGACCCCAATCCAGAAATATCTTCGCGAGGCGCACGACGCGTAGATGAGCTGGAGGTGCATTTGGCGTGACCCGTATCTCTGATTTCAGCTATATCGAAACCTTCCCGTAAGTACGAGTTCCACATGAGCATAATTTGTGGCAAATTTCCAAGGGACGCGACCGCAATAGCACACTAGATCACATGAGAACTCTTCGCTTAAGCTGCGGTGAGAGCAAGATTATGATGACATCCTGGTAAGTCTGTTGATTTTGCCCATTTTATTTTTATTTTATTTTACCGTTGACGCCGGAGAACTCGGAGATCGACTCCGAAAACGTCGTCGATGGCATGCCTCGTAGTGAAAAACAAGAGCAGTGGGGCCCACGTGGCTGATCTGCACGTCTCGTGTGGAGGCCACACAGAAATCGCCATAAATTCGCACGATCGTCTGATTCGCCATTATGACCCCAATCCGAAAAGATCTCGTGGGGCGCATGACGCGCAGATGTGCCAGATGCATCAAGCGGGACCCGTATCTTCGATTTCGACTATTTCAAAGTCTTACCGCAACATGGACGAGTTCTGGATGAGCATAATTTGAGGCAAATCTCCAGCGAGCGTGAGAGCACCAGCATACTAGATCCTATAATAACTCTTCAGGTAAGCGTGCTTGGGCGAGAGCAGTACTATGATGGGTAACCTCCTGGGAAGTCAGAGAGCAGTACTATGATGGGTAACCTCCTGGGAAGTCAGAGTTTTGGACCATCTATCGTTGACGCCTGAAAACTTGGTGATCGACTTCGAAAAAGTCATCGATGGGATCTCTCAGATTGAAAAACATAAGCCGTGGGGCCCACGCGACTGATCCGCGCGTCTCTTGTGAAGGCCGCATGAAAATCGCGATAATTTTGTGCACGATTGTCTTTTTCGCCATTATGACCCGAATCTGGAAAGATCTCTGCGGTGTGAATGACACATAGATGTGATGAAGGCGCATCTTGCGAGACCTGTATCTCCGATTTCGGCTATTTCGACGCCTTACAGCTGCATGGACGGGTTCCGCATGAGCATAATTTGTAGCGAATCTCCAGCGGGCGTGACCGCACCAGCACACCAGATGCGATGAGAACTCTTCAGTTAAGCGTGCTTGGGCGAGAGCAGTATTATGATGGGTGACCTCCTAGGAAGTCGTCGTGTTAAACCATCTGTTGATGCCACCCATTTAATTTCGTTTTATTTTTATTTTATTTTACCGATAATGCCAGAGAAGTTGGCGATTGACTCTAAAAATGTCGTCGATGGGATGCCTCGAATTGAAAAAAATGAGTTGTGGGGCCCACGCGGCTGATTCGTGCATCTCGTTTGGAGGTCGCATGGAAATCGCCATTATGACCCCAATCTGGAAAGATCTCCGCACACGACGCAAGATGTGCCAAAGATCTGGGACTCGATCTCCGATTCAACTATTTCGAAGCCTTACCGCGACATCGTATCGCTGAGCATGAGCATAATTACGGGCAAATCTCCGCAGATGCGACCAAGCACACCGGATCACATGGGTACCTTCGCTAAGCGAAGCTTGGCAAGAGCAAGATTATGATGGGTGACCTCCTGAGAAGTCGTCTCGTTAAACCATCTGTTAATACCACACATTTTATTTCCTTTTATTTTTATTTTATTTTATCATTAACGCCGGAGAATTTAGCAATCACCTACGAAAATATCATCGATGGGATCTCTCAGACTGAAAAATACGAGTTGTGTGGCCCACGCGGCTGATCAGTGCATCTCGTGTGGAGGCCGCACGAAAATCGCCATAAATTCATGCACGATCGTCTAATTCGCCATCGTGACCCTAATCCGGAAATATCTCCACGGGGCGCATGACGCGCAGACGAGCTGTAGGTGCATTTGGAGGGACCCGTATCTATGATTTCGGTTATGTCGAAACCTTATCGTGGCAAGTATGAGTTTCAATGCATAATCTCCCAAATCGTGCGGACCGCAACACACTAGATCACATCATAACTCTTCGCCATGCGAGCGAGAGAGCAAGCATTATGATGGGTGACATCTTAAGAAGTCATCGTGTTGAACCATATCATTGACGCCGGAGAACTTGATGATCAACTCTGAAAACGTCGTCGATGGGATGCCTTGGACTGAAAAACACGAGCCATGGGGCCCACACGACTGATCCGCGTGCCTCGTGCGGATGCCACATGAAAATCGCCATAACTTTGCGCACGATTGTCTGATTCGCCATTATGACCTCAATCTGGAAAGATCTCGGTGGGGCACACAACGTGCAGATGAGCTGCAGGCACATCTAGCGGGACCCGTATCTCCAATTTCGGCTAGTTCAAAGCCTTATCGTGGCACGGACGGGTTCCACATGAGCACGATTTACGACAAATCTCAAATGATCGCGACCGCAAAGACACCCATGAGAACTCTTCGCTAAGCATGCTTGCAGAGCATTATGATGGGTGACCTCCTAGGAGGTCGCCGTGTTGAACCATTTATTGATGCCGCCCATTTTAATTCCTTTTATTTTATTTTATTTTACCGCTGACGCCATAGAACTCGTGATCGACTCAAAATGTCGCGATGGGATGCCTCGATCAAAAATATGAGCCGCCGCCCAAGTGACTGATCCGTGCATCTCGTGTGGAGGCCGCACGAAAATTGTCATAACTTCGTGCACGATCGTCCGATTTGCCATTATGACCCCAATCTGCGCGGGGCGCATGACGCACAAATGTGCCAAAGGCCCATCTCCGATTTCGGCTATTTTAATGCCTTACCGCTGCACGGACGGGTTTCGCATGAGCATAATTTGCAAAGAAATCTCCATAGTGCGACCGCACAAAGACACCCGCATCCTATGAGAATTCAGTTATGCGTGCTTGAGTGAGAACAATATTATGATGGGTGACCTCCTAGGAAGTCATCGTGTTGAACCATCTGTTGATGTATTTCCTTTTATTTCTATTTTATTTTATCGTTGCCGCGAGAGAACTAGGAGATCGACTCAAAATGTCGCCGATGGGATCCATCGACTTAAAACACGAGTCATGGGTCCCACTAGGCTAATGTCTCTCGTGGAGGCGCGGGAATGACCATAACTTCACGCATGATGATCGTCCGATTCTCCATTATGACCTCAATCCGGAAAGATCCTCGAGGGACACGTCGCGCAGATGAGCCGTAGGCTCATCTAGCGGGACACGTATCTCTGATTTTGGCTATTTCGAAGTCTTATCGTGGCACGGATGGGTTCCACATAGCATAATTTGTAGCAAATCTCCAGCGGGAGCGACCGCAGAACCACACCTGATCCCATGAGAACTCTTCAGTTAAGCATGCTTGGGCGAGAGCAGTACTATGATGGGTGATCACTTAGGAAGTCGTCATGTTGAACCATCTGTTGATGTAGTCATTATATTTCTTTTTATTTTTATTTTTATTTTATTTTGTCATTGACGCCGGAGAACTTAGCAATTGACTCCGAAAATGCGTTGATGTGCCAAAGATCTCTGCGGGGCGCACGACGCGAACATGTGCCAAAGGCACATCTAGCGGGACCCGTATCTCTTATTACGGATATTTGAAGCCTTACGCGACCGTATCGGTTTGAGCATAATTTGCGGCAAATCTCCACGGATCGGGCTCTACACCGGATCATGGGTACTCTTGAGTTAAGCGGCTTGGCGAGGAAGCGATCTTATGATGGGTGACCTCCTGGGAAGTTATCGTGTAAACCATTTATTAATATCGCATTTTATTTCCTTTTATTTTTATTTTATTTTATCATTGACGCTGGAGAACTTGGCGATCGACTACAGAAATGTTGTCAATGGGATCTCTCGGACTGAAAAACACGAGTTATGTGGCCCACGCGGCTGATCAGTGCGTCTCGTGTGAAGGTCACATGAAACTCGCCATAAATTGGTACCGATATCGTCGATTAGCCATGACTGATTGAAATATCTCCATAGCATGGCGTGGAGTGCATTTGGAGGACTCATATCTTTGATTTTGGCTATGGCCCTTGAGTTTGAATGAGCATAATTTGCGGCAAATCTCCGGCAGTGGGTGTGACCGCATAGCACACTAGATCACATCATAACTCTTCAGTTAAGCGTGCTTGAGCGAGAAGTACTATGATGGGTGACCTCTTGGAAGTCGTGTTGAACCATTGCTCGTTGGCGTAGAGAACTTGTGATCGACTCAAAAATGTCGTCGATGGGATGCCTCCGGTTGAAAAACCGAGCCATGGGGCCAGCGACTTCGTGCGTCGTCGGATGCGGAAATTTCCAGAACATCCATACGCGTCGTCCAATTCGCCATTATGACCCCAATCGGAAAGATCTCAGTGCCACGTGTAGATGATGCATAGCGGGACATGTATCTCCGATTTTATTAACTGGATACAAGATACAAGTTAAGAGCACAATTTATGAAAAATCTCCAGGTAGCGACCGCGCACCGGATCAATGAGAACTCTTGACTAAGTATGCTCGGGCGAGCGATCTTATGATGGTTGACCTCTCAAGTCATCATGTTGAAGATCCCATTGATCTTTGCGCAATTTTTTCCTTTTATTTTATTTTTTTTGTATCATTGACGCCGGAGAACTCGGCGATCAACTCTGAAAATATTGTAGATGGGATGCCTCGGACTAAAAATATGAGCCGTGGGGCCACGGTTGATCCATGTGTCGTGTGGAGGCCGAAAACCATAACTTCCGCGCGATCGTCCTATTCGCAATTATGACCCCAATCCGGAAAGATCTCCGCAGGACCCGTATCTCCGAATTCAGCTATTTCGAAGCTTTATCGCCGCACCGACCGGTTCTGGATGAGCACAATTTGCGGCAAATCTCCAGCGCGCGCGATCGCACTAGCACACTAGATCCCATGTGAACTCTTCAGCTAAGCGTGCTTGGGCGAGAGCGGTACTGTGATGGGTGACCTCCTGGAAAGTCATCGTGTTGAACCATCTGTTGAAGCCGCCCATTTTATTTTATTTTATTTTTATTTTATTTTATCATTGACGACGGAAAACTCGGTGATCGACTCCGAAAATGTCATAGATGGGATACCTCGTACTGAAAAATACAGGGCATGGACATGGCGTCTGCGCATCTCATAGAGCGCATGAAATCACCATAACTTCATGCGATCGTCAATTAATTATGACCCACATACGGAAAGATCTCACGGAGGGCACGCACGGCGGATGTGCGACACATCCGGGACTCGTATTTACGATTTATCTATTTGAAGCCCTGCATGTATGCGGGTTCGTATGACTACAATTTGTGGCAAATCTCTAGTGGTGGCCACACCGGATCTCATGAGAACTCTTATTAAGCGTGCTTGGTGAGAGCGATCTTATGACGAGTAACCTCATGGGAAGTCTTCGTGTTGAACCATCTGTTGATGCCGCCAATTTTATTTATTTTTATTTTTATTTTATTTTATCCTTGACGCCGGACAACTCGATGATCGACTCTGAAAACGTCGTAGATAGGATGCCTCGTACTAAAAAATAAGAGCTGTGGGGCCCACGCGGTTGATTCACATGTTGTGGGGAGGAGGCATGAAAATCACCATAACCGTGCGATCGTCCAGATTCACTATTATGTCAGGAAAGATCTCGGTAGGCGCCGCAGCCTGAGATGGTAGGCGCATTTGCGAGAATCATATCTCCGACTTTGGCTATTTGAAGCCTTATCAGGAGGGTTTTGCTTGAGGATAATTTCGCAAATCTCTGAGTGACCGCGACACCAGATCCCATGAGAACTCTTCAGTTAAGCATGCTTGGGCGAGAGCAGTATTATGATGGGTGACCTCCTGGAAGTCATCGTGTTGTTGATCTCGTCCATTTCATTTCCTTTTATTTTTATTTTATTTTTTTGTTGACGCCGGAGAACTACACGATCGAGTCTGAAAATGTCGTCGATGGGATGCCTCGACTGAAAAACAAGAGTCGTGTGGCCACGCGGCTGATATACGCATCTCATGTGGAGGCCTCCGAAAATCGCCATACATAACTTAGCATCGATCATCGACTCTCCATTATGACCCAAATCCGAAATATCTCGAACGCGGATGTCGCTGACCATTTGGACACATATCTCCGATTTTGGTTGGAAGCCTTAGCGGCACACGGGTTCGGATGAGCACAATTCTTGCGCAAAGCTCCGTGAACGCAGCCGCGCACACACCATATCTTATGAGAACTCTTCAATTAAGCGTGCTTGGGTAAGAACAGTACTATGATGGGTGACCTTGTTGGAAGTCATCGTGTTGAACCATCTATTGATGCCACCCATTTTACTTCTATTTATTTTTATTTTATTTTACCGTTGACTCCAAAATCATCGTCGATGGGATGCCTCGGACTGAAAAACACCAGCCGTTGTGCCCACTCGGTTGATCCGTGCGTCTTGTGTGGAGGCAAAATCACCATAACATCGTGCACGATCGTCCGATTCGCCATTATGACCTCAATCTGAAAAGATCTCCATGGGGCGCACAACGCGCAGATGTGCCACAAGTGCATCTGGCGGGACTCGTATCTCCGATTTTGGCTAGTTCAAAGCCTTACCGCAGCACGAACGGGTTCGACATGAGCACAATTTGCGGCAAATCTTTAGCGGGTGCGACCACATTGTCACACCAGATCCTATGAAAACTCTTTAGTTAAGAGTGCTTGGGCGAGAGCAATACTATGGTGGGTGACCTCCTGGGCAGTCGTCGTGTTGAACCAACTGTTGATGCCGCCAATTTTATTTTATTTTATTTTTATTTTATTTTACCGTTGATGCCGAAGAACTCGGAGCTTGACTCCGAAAATATCGTTGATGGGATGCCTCAGACAGAAAAACATTGTGGTGGGGCCCGATCCGCGTCGTGTGGAGGTCGCAAGAAAATCGCCATAACTTCTAGCATGATCGTCCGATTCACCATTATGACCCCAATCAAAAAAACCTCCGAGCATACGGCGTACATGTGCCTGAGCGCATCACGGTCCGTATCTCCGTTTGGCTAGTTCGAAGTCTTGCCGCAGCACAAAGGAGTTTTGCATGAGCACAGTTTGCGAAAAATCTCTAGCGGGGGCGACCGCACCAACACACCAAATCCCATTAGAACTATTCAGTTAAGCGTGTTTGGTGAGCGATTATTTTGGATGACCTCTTGAAGTCATCGTGTTGAACCATCTCTTGCTCCCCATTTTATTTTATTTTATTTTATTTTCATTAAAGCAGGAACTTCGGCGATCGACTCTGAAAGAAAACGTCGTCGATGGGATGCCTCAGATTGAAAACATGAGTGTGGTGCCCGTGCGATCCTGGCCACAGAAATCGCCATAACCATACGATCGTCGATTATTATGACCCCAATCTGAAAAGATCTCCACGGGGAGCATGACTTATAGATGTGCTGCAGGTGCATCTAGTGGGTCCCGTATATCTGATTTTGGCTAGTTCAAAGCCTTACAGTAACGAAACGGGTTCTAAAGAGCACAATTTTGCGAGAAAATCTCTCAGTGACCACCACACACACGGATCCCATGAGAACTCTTGATTAAATGTGCTTGAGAGGCTATTATGATGGGTGACCTCTTGAGAAGTCGTGTGAACCACCTATTGATACCACCTATTTTATTTCCTCTTATTTTTATTTTATTTTCTTGTAGAAGAATTAGGATGACTCCGATTCACCATTAGGTCCCCAATATGGAAAGATTTTAGCGGGAACACGACGCACAGATGTGCGACAAGCGCATCTAGCAGGACTCGTATCTCCAATTTCGGCTATTTTGAAGACTTATCGTGGTACAGACGGGTTCCGCATGAGCGCAATTTATGACAAATCTCAATGGGCACCGCACGCACACGGATCCCATGAGAACTCTTGATTAATCGTGCTTGGTGAGCGATGTATGATGGGTGACCTCCAAAGAAGTCGTCGTGTTGAACCATCTATTGATGTTGCACATTTTATTTCCATTTATTTTTATTTTATTTTACTTTTGACGCCGGAGAACTCGAAGATCGACTTCGAAAATGTTATTGATGGGATGCCTCTGACTGAAAAACATGAGTCGTGGTGCCCATGTAGCTAATCCGCACATGTCGTGTGGAGGCCGCATGGAAATCGCCATAACGTTGCGCTCATTCGATTCACCATTATGACCCTAATCTAGAAAGATCTCCGCGGGTCGCACGTCGTGCAGATGGGCCAAATGCACATCTGGCGGGACACGTATCTCTGATTTCGGCTAATTCGAAGCCTTGTCGCGGTACGGATGGGTTCCGCATGAGCACAATTGCGGCAAATCTCCAGCGGCCGCAACCGCACCAGCACACCAGATCACATAAGAACTCTTCAGTTAAGCGTGCTTCGGCGAGAGCAGTGTTATGATGTGTGAGCTCCTGGGAAGTCGTCGTGTTGAACCATCTGTTGATGCCGCACATTTTATTTCCTTTTATTTTTATTTTATTTCATCATTGACGTCGGAGAACTCGACGATCGACTCCCAAAATGTTGTAGATGGGATGCCTCGGACTGAAAAATATAAGCCGTGGGGCCCACATGGCTGATCCAGAATCTTGTGTGGAGGCCGCACGAAAATTTCCATAACCGTGCACAATAGTCCGATTCACCATTATGACCCCGACCAGAAAGATCTCCGCGAGTCGCACGACCTCCAGATGTGCTAAAAGCGCATCTGGCGGGAACCGTATCTCGATTTTGGCTATTTCGAAGCCTTAGCGTGGCACGTACGGGTTCCGCATGAGCATAATGTATGGCAAATTCCAGCGCACCGCACCAGCACACCAAATCACATGTGAACTTTTTATTTAAGTGTGCTTGGGAGGACTATGATGGGTGACCTCTAGGAAGTCTGGTGTTGAACCATCTATTGATGCGCTCATTTTATTTTTTATTTTTTATTTTATTTTATCATTGGCGGTGGAGAGCTTCGACGATTGACTCAGCGTCATCGATGGGATACCTCGGTGAAAAACATGAGCCTTGGGGACGCGATTGATCCGTCGTCTCGTGTGGGTACACAAAATCACGATAAGTTCGCACGATCGTCATATTATACATTATAACCGGAAGAAATCTGCTGGCGCGCACAAAATTTGTCATAACTTCTACGATCATCGATTATTATGACCCCAATTAGGAAAGATCTGCAGCATGAAGAGCACTGCGCATCTACCCGTATCTCTAATTTCAGCTATTTCGAATCCTTACCGCGACACGGATGGGTTCCGCATGAGCAGAACTTGCAGCAAATCTCCAACGGGGGCGACCGCACCAGCATATTAGATCCCTTGAGAACTCTTCAGTTAAGCGTGCTTGGGCGAGAGCAGTGCGATGATGGGTGACCTCTTGGGAAGTCATTGTGTTGAACCATTTGTCGATGCTGCCTATTTTATTTTTATTTTATTTTATCGTTGACACCGGAGGACTCGGTGATCGACTCTAAAACGTCGTAGATGGGATGCCTCGGCGAAAAACATGAGCCGTAGGGCGGTGGCCGGCGTCTCGTGTGGAGTGCGCATGACACCATAAATTTGCGCCGCGATCGTCTTAGCCATTATGTCCCCAATCGGAAAGATCTTGCGGGGCGCGCGTGTGCTAAAAGAGCATTTGGCAGGACCCGTATCTCCGATTTTGGGTATTTCAAAGCATTACTGTGGCACGTATGGGTTCCGCATGAGCACAATTTTTGGCAAATATCTAGCAGCGCCCGATTCCATATCCGTGAGAACTCTTTAGTTAATCGTGCTTGGGCGAGAGCAGTACTATGATTGGTGACCTCCTAGAAGTCGTGTTGAACGATCCGTTGATGCCGCCCATTTTATTTTATTTTATTTTTATTTTATTTTAGCGTTGATGCCGAACAACTCATTGAACGACTCCAAAAACGTTGTCGATCGGAAGCCTCAAACTAAAAAACATGAGCCGTGAGGCCCACTAGGCTAGTCCGCGCATCTCGTGTGGATGCTGCACAAAAATCACCAAAACTTCACGCACGATCGTCCGATTATTATGACCTCAATCAGGAAAGATCTCCACGAGAACCGCGATCGCGTATGTCTTTGAAGCATCTGGCTCGTATCTCGATTTATTTTATTTCAAATCACGACGGATGGGTTCTAGATGAGCACAATTTTGCGACAAATCTCCGGGCGTGATCACACAAGCACGGATCTCGAGAACTCTTGATTAAGTGTGCTTGGCGAGAGTATCTTATGATGGGTGACCTCCTAGGAAGTCATTGTGTTGAACCATCTGTTGATGTCACCCATTTTATTTCCTTTTATTTTTATTTTATTTTATCGTTGACGACGGAGAACTCGGAGATCGACTCCGAAAACGTCATCGATTGGATGCCTCGGACTGAAAAACTCGGGCCATGGGGCCCACTCGACTAATTCGTGCTGTCGTGTGGAGGCCACACAATAATCGCCATAACTTCACACATGATCATCCGATTATGCGCAATCAGAAAGATCTCCCGATCGATGCCGACATTTGGTGGTCCATCTTCGATTTGGATGGAAGCCTTGCGGCATGGATGGGTTTTAGCATTAGCACAATTCAATAAATCTCCAAGACGCGCGCGACACACGGATCCATGAGAACTCTTGAGTTTAATGTTCTTGGGTTAGAAGTATGATGGGTAACCTGGGAAGTCATCGTGGAACTATTTGTTGATGTATGCATTTTATTTCCTTTTATTTGTATTTATTTTATTTTAGCGTTGGAGAGAACTTCGTGATTGACTCTGAAAGCATCATCAATGAGAAGCCTCGGACTGAAAAACATGAGTCATGGGGCCCACAAGGTTGATCCGCGTCTCGTGTAAAGGCGGCACTTAGATCGCTATAACTTCACGCAGGATCGTCTGATTCGCAATTATGACCTAAATCCAGAAAGATCTTCGCGGAGCGCATGACACAGATATGCCAAAAGCGCATCTAGAGCCACCCATATCTCCAATTTTGGGTAGTTCGAAGCCTTACCGCGGCATAGACATGATCCACTTGAGCACAATTTGTGGCAAATCTCCAGCGGGGGTGACCGCACCAGAACACCAGATCCCAAGAGAACTCTTCAATTAAGCGTGCTTGGGAACTATGATGTGATGATGATGGTGTGGGAATCGTGATGCCACCCATTTTATTTATTTTAATTTTTATTTTATTTTCTCATTGATGACGAAGAACTCGACAATTGACTCGAAAACATCTCTGAGGCCGTGAAATAACCATAACCGTGCAATCATCGCCGATTAAAATTATAACCCCAATATGGAATGATCTATGTTGGCACGTAGCGTAGATGGTTAAAGGTTGTCGCGGGACCCGTATCTCGATTTGGCTATTTTTAAAAGACATACGAGTTTCACATGAGCACAATTTCTAAATCTTTAGCGGGGACGATAGGTGACCTCTTGGGAAGTTATTGTGTTGAACCATCTTTTGATGCCGCTCATTTTATTTTCATTTATTTTTATCTTATTTTACCGTTGACGTCACAGAACTCGGATATCAACTCCGAAAATGTCGTCGATGGGATGCCTCGGACTAAAAACACGCTGGGAGGCCTCATCTCGTGGAGGCATGGAAATTATGTAACTTCGATCATCAGATTATGACCCCAATCAGGATCTGCGGGTTCACTACTCTAGATGGCCAAAGGCACATCTAGCGGACCGTATCTCGATTTTATTTGAAGCCTTCTGCGGGCGGGTTCCGCATGAGCGGAATTTGGAAAATCTCCATCGGTAGCGATCGCACCGATCATAGAGAACTCTTGATTAAGCGTGTTTGAGGCGATCTTATGATGGGTAACCTCTTGAAAGTCGTTGTTAAAACCATGTTGATGCCCATTTTATTTCCTTTTATTTTTATTTTTTTTATCGTTGAAGCCGTGGAACTCGGTGATCGACTCCGAAAATGTCGTTGATGGGATGCCTCGGATTGAAAAACACGAGCCATGTGGTCCACGCGGCTGATCTGCGTGTGTCTGAAGAAGGAAATCGCATAACGCGCCGATCGTCCGTTGCCATTATGATCTCAATCTAAAAGATCCGGTGGGGCATCGGCTTAGAGAGCCGGCGCATCTGGGGACTCGTATCTTTGATTTATTTTCCCTTACGGTACGCGAGCAGGTTCTAGATGAGCACAATTTGCGACAAATCTCCGGTAGCAACCCCTAGCAGATCCCATGAGAAGCGTGCTTGGGGCGAGGAAGCGGTATTATGATGGGTGACCTCAGGAAGTCGTCGTGTTGAACCATGTTTATGCTTTTATTTCCTTTTATTTTTATTTATTTATCGTTGGCGGTGAACTTCGAAGATCGACTCAAAATCGTCGATGGGATGCCTCGGATTGAAAAAATGCGATCACGGAGATCCTCGGTGTCTCTTGTGGAGGCCAATCACCATAACCGCACGATCGTCCAATTTACTATTTGACCCCAATCTGAAAGATCTCTGGGTAGCGATCGAGATGGAGCGCATCTTGCGGGACACATATCTCCGATTTCTTCTAGTTCGAAGACTTACCGTGGCACGGATGGGTTTCACATGAGCATAATTTACAAAAAATCTTTGTCGGACGACCGCATCACCGATTCCATGAGAACTCTTTTGTTAAGCGTGCTTGGGCAAACGGTTTATGATGATGGGTGACCTCAAAGTCATCGTGTTGAACTATCTCATCAGCATTTTATTTCTTTTATTTGTATTTTATTTTAATGTTAATCCGGAGAACTTCGGCGTTCAACTCGAAAACATTATCGATGGGATGCCTCTCGGTGAAAAACAGTATGGGCACTAGTGATTAGCGTCGTCGAGCGCAAAATTGTCATAACTTCGCTGTCATTATGATTTTCCATTATGACCCCAATCCGGAAAAATCTGTTGGGAAGTCGTGTTTAACCATCTGTTGATGCCGCTCATTTTATTTGCTATTATTTTTATTTTATTTTTGGTTGACATGGAGAACTTCGGCGTCGATTCCCAAAACATCGTTGATCGATGCCACGAAAACATGGCGTGGGGCCCAGGCTTATCCGCGCGTCTCATGTGGGCGTCGCCCGAAAATTGCCATAACCAGATCGTCTAATTCTCCATTGTGACCCCAATCGGAAAGATCTTGTGGCGCGACCGCAGCGAACATTTGGCGGGACCCATATCTTGATTTATTTTTCAAAGCCTTAGCGGAGCGGGTTCAAATTTTGAAAATCTCAGTGCGACCACCGGCACGGATCATGAGAACTCTTGATTAAGCGTGCTTGGCGAGGCTATGATGGGTGACCTTACGGGAAGTTGTCGTGTTGAACCATCTGATACCTTTTATTTTCTTTAATTTTTAATTTATTTTATCGTTGGCGGAGAACTTCGGTGACTCGAGCGTCATCGATGGGATGGTTGGACTAAAATATGAGATGTGGGCCCACGCGGAGGAGCATCTCATCTGAAAATCACCATAACTCCTTATCGATTGTCTTAGCATCATCAATCAAAGATCTTGGCGGGGTAGCATGATGAGCGATGGCGGGACCCGTATCTCCAATTTCGGTTATTTCGACGCTTTACCGTAGCATGGACGGGTTCTAGATGAGCACAATTTACAGAAATCTCTAGCGAGCACAGGATCTCGCAGAACTCTGCGTTAAGCATGCTTGGCGAGATATCTTATGATGGGTGACCTCTTGGAAAGTCATGGTGAGCGATCTATTGGTGCCACCCGGTGGTCTTGAGAAGGCGATAAATCTGCTTCACAAGATCGTTTGATTTTCCATTCGACCTCAATCGGAAAGATCTATAGCACGGCCGTGAATGAAGTATTTTGTCGACCGTATCAGATTTTTACTGAGCCTTACCACAAGATGGGTTCGCATGAGCACAATTTCGAAAAATCCATGGGGCGCACCGGTTGGCGGATTGCGTGAGCAATCTATGATGGGCGACTCAGTCGTCGTGAGCCATGGATGCCCATTTTATTTCATTTTATTTTTATTTTATTTTACCATTGTGGTCGATCGACTCACGGCGTCGTTGATGGGATGCCTCAGGTGAAAAAAAACTTCCACGGGATTGATGGATTTCGTGTGGAGGCACAAAATCATCAAAATTTTATGCCGCGATGCAGTGTACGCGGTACATCTGCGGGTTTCTCTTTATTTGAAACTTTAGCGACATGGAAGGGTAATTTGTGGCAAATCTCTCGGCCGTCGCACTAACAGTTCATATGAGAACTCTTGATTAAGCGTGCTTGAAGCGATACTATGGGTTACATTTTGGAAAGTCATCGTGTTTTCTGTTGATGATGTCCATTTTATTTCCATTTATTTTTTATTTTATTTTACCATTGGCGTGACTGATCGACTCAGCGTCGTAGATGGAATCGGTGAAAAAAGCCGTGGGTCCTATGTGGCTAATCTGTGCATCGTGAAGGAATGCCATAACTTGCACGTTCATCATTCTCCATTATGATCCCAATCGAAAGATCTCCAGGACGGCCTTAGAGGTCGTATCTCGGGACCCATTACTCCAATTGGCTATTTGATACCTTCGGTGGCATGGGTTCGCATGAGCATAATTTGTGAATCTCCATGAAATACTCCGGACACTATATAGAACTCTTTATTGGGGCTTGTAATTTACTATGATGGGTGACCTCTTGGGAAGTCATCGTGTTGAACCATCTATTGATGCATTTTATTTCCTTTATTTTATTTTATTTTTTTTTATGTGGGACTCGATGATCGACTCAACATCATAGATGGGCCGGTGAAAAACAAGCCGTGGATTACATTACTGATCTGCGCATCTCGTGTGGAGGTCGCACGTAAATCATCATAACTTCACGCACGATCGTCCGATTCACCATTATGACCCCAATTCAAAAAGATCTCTGTGGGGTGCACGACGTGCAGATGAGCTGTAGGCGCATCTTGCGGGGCCCGTATCTGCAATTTTGACTATTAAAATTTACGGCGAGTTCGCATGAGCACAATTTTGTAAATCTCATGACGACCTCCCGCACGGATCTATGAGAACTCTTGATTATGCTTGCTTGGCAGAAGCGATATTATGATGGGTGACCTCTTGAGTCATCTTGTTGAACTATTTGTTGATCTTTGCACATTTTATTTTCATTTTTATTTTATTTAATTTTACCTGATGCAGAACTATCGACTCACGAAAATGTCATCGATGGGATGCACCGGGAAAAAATTGAGCGTGTGTCCGTGTTGTGGAGACCACAGAAAATCGCCATAACTTCACGCACGATCTCAATTAATAACATGACCCCTAGAAAGATCTCTGCATATCGGATGTCTATACACATCTAGCGGGACATATCACCGATTTTGGCTATTTTGAAGCCTTGTGGAATGAGCAATTTGTGGCAAATCTCCGTGCGATTCTCCACACAAGATCCTACGAGAACTCTTCATTTAAGCATGATTGGGTGACGATTATGATGGGTGACCTTTTGGGAAGTCATCGTGTTGATCTATTGAACCCATTTTAATTATTTATTTTATTTTATAGTAGATGTCTGAATGATCGACGATAATGTAAATGGGATGCCTTACTTATATGTGACCCACGATCGCGTCTCGTGTGGAGGATACATGAAAATTGCCATAATTTTACGATTATCCATTATGACCACAATCTAGAAAGATCTCGATGGGATAATGAGCGGTCATGATATGGAGGTATCTGATTTCTAATTGAAGCCTTAAGCGGCACTTTCGGGATCATCATTGGCTACAATCTACAGTCCATGAAATCTTAAGTTATGTGTGTTTGGGAGAGTAACTATCATTGGTGACCTCCTCAAAGTCTATTAATTTTACATTGATATTATTTTATTTTATTTTATTTTTATTTTACCTTGAGAACTACGATCGACTCAGAAACAATTCGATGAGATTCCTCGGTTAGAAAACATGAAAAATGCGGTTGATGCTCGTGCTAATTTTACAAAATCGTTCTTCGTCATTATAATGGAAAGATCTTCATGCGATCGTAGATATCGCATCTAGCGGGCTTATCTCCGATTTGGCTATTTGAGCTTTACCCGCAGACGGGTTCATGAGCATTTGCAACAAATCTCGGCTATTTTACATCCAGGAGAACACTTGTTAAGCGTGGCGAGAAGTTCTAGAATGGGTGACCTCTAAGATGTCATCATGTTGAACCATATTGATGCGCCATTATATTTTCTTTTATTTTATTTTCTTTTTTGTTGGCCGAACTTCGGTGATGCTACGAAAATTTCATAAATGGGATGCCTCGGACTAAAACACGTGATGCGTCAGTGTTGATCGCGTGTCTCATGAGAGGCCGCGAAAATCACCTAACTTGGATCATCCGATTATTATTAAATGGAAATATCTTGCGATGCATTATGTCTTATATGCGTAGCATGATTATAATAGTTTATTAGCTAATTTGCTAATTCATATTCTAAAAATTTCCGGCACCATAGATCTATGAGAACTATTTAAGCGTGCTTGGTAGCGATCTTATGAAGGGTGACTTCTTGGGAAGTTGTCTTGTTGAACCATTTATTGATGTCACCCATTTATTTCCTTTTATTCTTATTTTATTTTACTGTTGATGCCACAAAACTTGACGATCAACTTCAAAAATGTTGTCGATAGGATGCCTCAGATTGAAAAACATGAGTCGTGGGGCCCTTGTCGTCGCGGGTCTTGCGGGCTGAAAATCACCATAACTCCACATGATCGTCCGATTTAAATTATTATCGGAAGATCTCCAGGCGCCTGATATGATATGGCATGAGCATTTAGGACGTATCTTGATTCTATTTCGATGCCTTATGACATGAAAGGTTTCGGATACAACATGATTGCTCTTATGACCACACCAGTGACAGATCATGACTCTTGATTAAGCGTGCAGGCGAGTAAATTGTGATGGGTGACCTCTAAGTCATCGTGTTACATCATCTATTAATGTTATTTTATTTCCTTTTATTTTACCATTGAAGGAGAACTTCGTGATCACTCAATGTCATTGATAGAATGCCTGAAAAAATATTATCCGTCTTACGTGCATCTTCGCAAAATCACGAAAATCATAACTTCATATCCATTAAGCCATTAGCTGGAAAGATCTCCACGCAAGCGCATGAGGCATCATATAACTATAGATCATTAAACTAAGATAAGAGGGAGATGCAATATCTAGTAGTGATACTTAAGTTACTCTTGTACAACATCCCTCATTATAAAGTAAAAAAAAGTATGATGTGGAATCAAAAACTCTTTAAACATGGTGTTGAATCTTTCTACTCAAATGTCTAAAGGTGTGAAGTGGTATGACTCATTATGTTTATATCAAAAATAATCTCCCAATAATATGGAATAATAATACCATTAGTAGATGTTTTGTTCTCTTCTTTCGACTAGGCTTTAGTTTGATCTCAAAACTAGACATATGAGGAGAAGTAAGAGCTTGTTTTGTTTATTTATTGCTTTACAGAAATAATTTTATGATGTTTTGTTATGTTTTAACACAAAAGTGTTCTATTGATGAAAAAAATCACATTAAGATCATAAAGTCAAAGTCAAAACAACAAGATATGTTTTATGTCTATAGTTAAATCACACTAAATGCATCTCTTCATAGCTACATATCTTTTATGTAATAGGCAAGGAGATACGGTTTACCCAACTCACATTAGATGTCTTAAGATGGGGTTTTGGCTTAAAGTTTACTATAAAAAAAATGTGAGTATATATGACATTCATAACACTACCCCCATTTATCATTAATTTACACATCCCCTCCTTACATATCACATCCATGGTGAAGATGTTTCTTTTCCCCAATCTCACCATAGTTATTTGTTATACACCTCATAACACTCACATGATTTCTCACATGCTCTATATCCTCATCGTCTGTCTTAGATCTACTCAACTTCATTATTTACTTTCTTTGTTAACTCCATGGGCCTCATTTTTATTCAATTAATTTTGAAGATAACAAACATATGATTGGATAAAACTAATATTTTATTTTTAGTGTTTAGGAAGCTTATGAGATTAGTATGATTGAAGTTTAATGTTTAGTATGCTCAATCAAATTTGAAAAGTCAAGATCAGTATGGACTAGGGTAATTTGAGAATCTCTTTAGTTTTTGCAATAATAAGAAAAATAAGAGCTAAATAACATAAAAATAATGGCTAAAATATTTTTATATCATTTATCTTATTTTTACATATTTTTTATATTTTATTTGCATCAATTATTTAATATCCTTTTTGAATAATTAGAGTACTTGCATGAGATTAAGCCTTATCCATTACTTTTTTAAAGTGAGTTAAATTTATTTCACACTTTATTAAGTTATTTTCATACTTAGATTATTTAGTTATCCATTTATTTCATCACTAGTAAATTATTCTCTCATTATTCAAATTATCTTTTTTTCTCTCTTATCCTTTATTTTCTCTCTCCTATCAATAATACCATCTTATTTTTTTCTTTTTGGCCAAAATTTTCATTTATTTTGGTATGTTAAAATTGTATAATTTATTTAAGGTATTGTCATATTATTTTTCCTTTATTTAATAAAACTTTAAATTTACATTGTTTTAATTTTGAAATTAAGTATTTTTTGAAATTCAAATTACATTTTCCATAAATTATTTCCAAATTTATTTTGATTATTTTAGTAATAATTTGGCCAACTCTTGATGTGATTTATTTATTATATTTAATTAGTTTAAACTTGAAATC
Organism: Cymbidium sinense; assembly: GCA_021442155.1. Classification (NCBI taxonomy): domain Eukaryota; kingdom Viridiplantae; phylum Streptophyta; class Magnoliopsida; order Asparagales; family Orchidaceae; genus Cymbidium; species Cymbidium sinense. The sequence goes on along the minus strand of CM038219.1, from coordinate 81,373,602 downwards.
AAATTAATTCATAATTAGTGCACTTTCTATTTTTATACTTTCTAATTTTGGAAATACTCATGGTCGGCCTCCCTAAATTGTTGTTAATTTATTTAAATTATGTTTATGATTAAAATTATTTCTTAATTAACCTCTCTTGATTGAATACATTAATTGGAGGTTGAGTCATTTTTGGAAATGTCTTGGCGAAATATCCATGAAATTTATCTTGATTTACTTTAATTTGATTTATATCTCTTATCTTATTTTATTTAATCTCTTTTTAACTAATCTCTCATATATGTTGCATTAAATCATATTTGAACTCCCTTTGGAAACTTCTTGGTCATCCCATGCATAATTTATTTTTGATATATTTTAAACTCAAATTAGTTTGAATCACTTTCTTAATTGATCCTTTAATTAAATAAGAAGAGTTTATTTATGATTGCATTTCAATTAATTCTCTTCACTTCTTGCTTGGCTGGTCACATCAATTAGAATTGAATCTAGGTTCAAATTATTATCATGTTTTAATTATTCAAAATCAAATTCTTGCCTAAGCGATTTTACCTCAACTTTCCTTTGCCTTGGTCGATCCCCTCTTGCTTGGTCTCCTTATTTTCAAATATTGAATTCTTTTATTATTAATTTCCCTCCTACTTCTTCCTTCTTCCATTCTTCTTGACTTGGCTAAACCCTATGGATTTAAAATCTATTTAAAGAGGTGTTCTCCTAACTTAACTTCTTTTTGATTTAGCTCACCTTGGCCAACCTCTTGCTAATTAACTTCTTGGGGTGTTTCTTTGATTCAAAGTGCTAAAATATTCTTCTCTTGATTCCTCCCACCTTGGGTGAGACATTGCTTGAAGTCTAAGAGCTTGAGATCATCTCCTCTCTTTCCTTCTTCACAACATCCAAGTGGAGATCCTCTTCAATATATTTGAAGCTTCTTTCAAGGCTTGGAAAGTTCATATCAAGTAATTGAATTCATTGTTTACACATACAAATAATTGAGTAAGATTAAACATTTCACTTTGTTCTTTTGAATCATTAGTTTTATTGGCTTGATTTGGATCAAAAGATCATGTGCATTATAGTTAAAAGTTCTTCTCTAATCTCTTTTCATTCTCTTTCAAGAGATCCAAAAGGTTTTTAATTTGAGATCTTGACTTTTCACATTTATAGATTTTTAATTTGAACTATTTTTTTTAAATATTTATTTTTACTCCATATTTTTTTCATATTTATCACATCTTAAATAGTGCTAGATTCAAATTTAATTATGTTAGAATCTTAATTTAAAAAATAATATTTTTAATATTTTTATATGGTTTTAAAAAATAAATATTAAATAAATAAATAGTAAATTTTAAAATTAAATATATTAATTAATAAAATCATGAGATATTTATGTGAACCCAAAAAAGGGGAAAAGTACAAAGTTTTTAATATTGAATTCAACTATCCGCCTGCTAAAATCCATCACATAAGCTTCCCCGTTGCCCTTTTCTAGTCACTGCGGAATCTCCGTCTCTTGGATTACGGATCACCTCGCCATGAATCACTAGTCATTTCTACTCAGATTTAAGAACTTTCCTTGATTTCATTGCTATTTCTCTTTGTTTTCGCATTGTTATTCGTTGGTATGGTTTTTGCCTCTTCAATATTCAAATTGCAATCAATTCCTATCATTTTTGGATTTTAATTCAAGAGTTCCAGACAGGACATTATATCCATGTTTGTGTTTCTCAGTTTAACCAAGTTTGAAGGAATAATTCATTTGATTTACGATTCATGTAGTGCGTTGTCATCTGTCAAGGCCCTCTTTCTGTGGTTTCAATTCAGATTTTGAAGTTTAGTTGTAACATAGTAATACACTTAAACTATTATTTCAAGGTGAATTACTGGACAAAATCTGATCTTATGTGATATTTTGCACTTTTCATAATGATGTTGTTTTATTTTGTTATTTATTCATCCTTCACTATATAGCATTTGTCCATTTTGTTTAAAGAACTAATTTCTTTCTTTCTCTTGAACTTTATGGATAAGTATTTTCCATGCAATATATCTACGTTTTAAGGTTTCTTGCCAATTATTTTTTGGTTCTATTCGGTGAATAAGTAATTGCGTAGGCAAACTATTTGGAGTAGATTTATATTCTTATTTAAAGTGGAACTCCATAAAGTGGCTCGTTGATGCACAATGGGTGGTGCTGTGATAAACACGAGATGTGCTAGAATCTTTAATGAATGATGGCACTATGGATGCAATCTGACTAAAGATAATTAATCAATTAAAGGGCAATGTAAGTGCATTGATTTCTGACTACTCTTTTCATCTAAATTGAGTTGATGCATAATGTTTTCAATATGTTTGTTTACTAGCTTTTGGATTCAACTTATGTCGTAGTATTAGATAATTTTGTATGTTGTAAACTCAGTTCATCAGAAAGTTGAAAGCCAAAGATAAGAAGAGCGATGAAATGGATTGTAGAATTTCACTTGAAATAAAGAAAAAGAAAACTCTTGATGAAAACAAGGATTGTACAAGAAAATGAAGTGTCAATTGGCTTACTAACAAGTTGTTTGTTGTTAAGACAATTACAAATAAGTCATATCTACTTTGAAATTGAAATTGATTATTTTCTTTGTAATACAAATGTTGATTCTTGCTTTGTAATGGGACCATAGTTATTTAGATTACACCTATATTCCACTTTGGAAAATCTATAAATAAATTATTTGATTGAGCTAAACAATATAGCAAAACTATGTACTTGTATACATTTGTTTTATTTTCTTCCCCAGAGAATTTGATATTCATGGATTGCAATCAATGGACATACCCCTTTGATCTAAGGCACCTATCATCGATTGCTTTTATTGTAGCTCTTTGTCAAACAACAGCCCCTCATTGGCTATTATGTAGTTTACATGGCATAATGGTGAAAGGAACTTGGAATATCACCAAGACAATCGATGATTATCTTAGATTAATGAGTTGAATAGAAGAGTAGATCTCTTCCATGATAGTGATACCAATGATACTTCATGATAATTATCCTTGGTTGAAAAAATAGATGATCAACCAACACATTTGATACATTGATAGGGATGATGGAGCAATGTTTTCAAGTACATTGTTTGACTATACTCCATGTCTTTTATTTAGTGTTATGAACTTTGGTAATGTGAAAATGAACATGGTACACTTTAATGGAGATAACTTTTGGGTTGGCTTTTCAAAGCCTATCATTCTTTTCTTACTACCAACTTTTAGAGGAACAATAATTCACTAATGTGCTTGTATATATGGATGGATCAACTTTAAGTTGGTATCAATGGATATATCATAACAAATAAGTTCTTGGAATTCTTTTATGGGGTGTTTGGTTGGAGGATTTTTGAGTTGGTTGCATTTCAATATAGTGATTTTAAGTTTTTGATTGTTTTATAGAGAGTAAAATAAATTTAAAGTATATGTTAAGGGGTTTGAATTTATCAACTATTCTATTTTTATGTATTTAAAATTCACGATTTGATTGAATTTCAAATACATAACATCATGCTATGCAACTTTGCTCACATTAGCCTCCTACATGATCTTGGATCATGGGACCTCTAAATGCTAACCCTACGCTCATGCTTGCCTTTAAGGTTAAATGCCAATTGCACGACCTACGACATTGACCTCAATGCGACCTTTAACTTCTACCCTATTAGCGTTGGCCTCACCCTCAATCTTTGACCTCTATTATGACTCCATTGTTTTGATCTCTAGCCTCCATCTTGATTTGTGCCCAAATAAATAAAAAAAATCAAAATACTTACCAAATACCATTATGAAATTATTTTACAACAAACCAAACACCAAAATGTATTTCAAATATGTAGAGTTTATTTCACCTTGTACTTAGAATGTAGCTAAGTTCTAAATATTTTGAACTAGTTAACAAGTGTCTCCATAAAGAAAGTGCTTGATGTTTTAGACAATTGTTATCGAGGTCTTAAAGGGAATTCACCATGTTACATTAAACATATTTGATCCAAGATATTTATAATCACTTTGAAGGGCATTCCAAACAAATTTCAAAATTTCTACATTTTCTTCTCTAAGTTGTTTTTATATCAAGTTTACACATCAAAATTTGGAAAGAGTTGTGAACATTACAATTGTAATCATTATCACATCCTTTTCAATTAGCCAAATTTAATGGATTGATTGATTGATGGTCATTAGACATTTGTGTGTTCTCCATCATCTATTTTGTTGGCTTCTCTATAAGCTCTATACCTACAACAATCAAATCCACTTTATCGATACACCATTTGACAACTCAATTGGAAGAGCATAGCTCAAAGGGCTTTTGTTTCCGCCATAATACCATTGAAATCACGCTTATAAGTCCCAAGCTGTTTATCTTAATGTTTATTGATGAACATTAGGAACAATCAAATAAATAACATGATGCAATTAAACCATCTTTTATTGATTTCCCATAATCCAATTTCAATACTTTCATAGTATAAAATAATCCAAGAACTTTATGGACATTTGCAATCACATTGTCCATATATTGGTAGACATTGGATCTACTCACAACTTTATTCAAAAGAAATTAGTTCGCACTTTGGGACAAATAATCATAACATCCAAATTCTTTAACTTTTAGTGGACAATGGCTTAACTTTATAATGCTTTGCTCTTTTTGGTAGAAGCACATGATATTCAAGGATGCTCATTCATTATTGACTATCACACTTTCTAATTCAAAGGCGTAGATGTGATCTTGGAAGTCCATAGTTTGGAGTTGTTAGATTGGTGTATTGCAAATTATAAGGATACTTAACTATGGAATTTTTATAAATGGGAAATACAACTAAATTGCAAGGTGATGTGAGCTCCTTAGTCCACAACATTCAATTGAGTAGTTCACGTTATTCTCCATCAATTGCATCACTTCTTGATTATCTTGATATATGATTCTAGCCAATTATCCACAAGTAGGCTATAGTCTTTACATCAAAAGAATCAAGAAGAACTCGATGCTTACCAATATCTATTTAAGTCATCATTTGAGTTGTCATTGAGGAAGGTAGTGGAGCATTGAATTCATTGTTGCCAGGTGTGAAACCCATGTGGGTGCAACAATATTGATGTGATTATTTTTAGAATATTGAAATAAACAAGTTGTTGAAATATATACTTGACTTAAGCATCATTCACAAAAGTGCAAGCTTTTTTCCTTTCCTAGTTCTCTTAGTATGCAAGAATAGTGGCATGTGATATTTTTGTATAGGTGGAATGACAAACCATTTTTCTATGCCAATTGTCAATGAAAAAATAAACATGTTACATTGTGCTTCCATTTCTCAAATTTGGATTTGTCATCTGGTTATCACCAAATATGAATGGTGAAGGAGGGTGCATGCAAGATGGTTGTCCAAACACATGAGGGGACCACTACAAATTAATGTCAATGCCCTTTGGCATGAAAAATATGCTAACCACCTTTTCAACCCTTTCTTTGCTTTGTTTTGATATTTTTTTATGACATCCTTCTCCACAGGACCATCTTCTAATGGTCTTGAACTCTCTTCAAACACATATTATTTGTAAGACCCCTAAGCACATGTTTGCTGAAACACAACTTGACTTATCTGTGGCATAAAAAATCAATCTAAGCGGTTCAATACCAAAAACCTGAATTTGAAATAATTGATACAATTCTATGGGTTAAAATCAGTTCCCCATTTTGTGGCAATCATAGCACCAATAACTTTATTGGCGTGACAAACTTCAATGATTTTCCATTAGCATTCAATGCTTTGAAAGATGCAATACCTCATTTCGTTCTTACCTTGATTATTTTGGTTCCATTTATTTATTAGGAGGTTAAAAAGCAAAACTATTGGTGCTTAGCTATTACCACAATATGCTCATCCTCTCACTTTTATAGTAAAAGCTATGGCATTACAAAAGCCTTCTTATGCTCTTGAACTGAACTAAGTTGTTTGGGTCATTGCTGGCTGTGAATGAAGTCTGTACAAAATAAAACTTGGCAAAACAAAATTTCACCAAAAAGGACCAATAAAGCTAACAACCATTGTGATAACTAAATACAAATGACAAGACTTTGGCAACTAAGTAATAACATAGAATAATTTGATCCCTAAGATAACTATTTCTTGAAAAATTTCCCAAATGTAATTGGAATAAATACTGAACAAACTATGGGTTAGCATCTTGCCCTTTGAATGTGACTTCCTAACCCCTCTAAGTGTTGTAGGTGTTATTGGCTTATAAAATGGACTTAACCAGGAGTGTTGGAATTCTTTCTCTTGAATAAGTTCCAAAAGTAATTCAAGCTTGACGGGAATGCCAGTGCTAGTAGTTTCTTATCTTTATTCTCGATGGGCATTCTCTAACATCTCATGTTTGCTGCTTGCCACTAGTTTTTCAAGAAATGTTTGGCTCATGGAAATCACTAAACTTGTGAAACAGCTAATCTTTGCTTAGGAAACTTATTATTTAAGAATTGAAATTCTAAAATTAACAAACTAGTTAAAAAAATAGATAACGATGAGTGAATAGTTTCTTGATTAAGGAATCTGGATAATTTAATGTCTTGCCATTACCAAACCCAAACTTGTAAGACTTAAAATAAGGGCTTTAGAGATCAATAAAAGATAATACTTATTGCTCATAGTGCATGATACTATCTCTATCAAGTCCAGCTCTAACTTCAAATTGTCATTTCGTTGAGATTAAGCTCTCTGAGAATCCTCAAAACCTTTGCAAATCGATTCACTCTTTACTCGGTCTTCAATTCATAGTAAGAAGAAATGGAATACAACACAAACAAAATAATAAATATCACCTTGTAGATGAATGACATCCCTCTGAAAAAAATGATCATTACTTATTCTCGTAAAAATGATTTATAGATTTTGAATAGTTTCAATACCTTAATATTCTCCTTCATAAATATCAAAATCACTTTCTTGCCTCTATATTATAAGGTATAGGTGTTATTATAACTACTATAAAAATATGCCTATCATATTGCCATGGTCTAATAAGTAGACATCCATATGAATTGCATCATATCGAACCTCCTCTTGTAATTTATTACCTTTAGAAAATTGTAAACATTACTTTGTGACTTTTTTGATCATTTTCATTAGGAATAGGACAATTTGTAAGGTGTAGGGTGCTCTTGAATAGTTAGATTTAATTTTTCAACTATATTATTGGCGACATTCTCACAAGCTCCCCATCAAATGATCATATTGCACACTTTCTTTTGCATGGTGCATCTAGTTTGAAGGATATTATGTTGACACCAATCATTCACGGCTTAAGTAGTGCTCAAAAGTCTTTAAGCCATCAAAGTTCACCATCATTGGCATACAATCATTATCATCAAGGTGTCTTCTAGTTCATTTTTTTTCCTTGGTTGGGGCCTTTTCCTGAATACAATTCAACAATTTGGAAAATTTAATGCAATGCATACAAATTCTAGACATCAAAAGCATTTTATGAGTGAGCTTTTAGTATTATAAGTGTTAAATTTATTGATTCCTAATGTTTGTGTATAATTGAGAAGGTTATTTTTAAAAGCCAAATGACAAGAGTCACCATGGGTTTCCTAATCAACTCTGGCTTGTCCTAAATTGGAAGAACGTTCTTAGTATTATATTGTTGTTGTTCCACCCTTAGAATTAATGCAATGACATTTGATAACGATGTCCAATATTTTTTTTTTAGAATTAGATATAACTCACTATTAAATTAGGCAATAGTATGTTTGATTATATCACATTTTAACATCAATTTTAGTGATATATTCTTCTACAAATAGATTTTATTGATGAAAGTTATGAAGTTTAATAAACACATTTTGTGTGAAATGAGATGTCAAGTAATTTTCTTTTCTCATTTTCTCGATGATCTTATTTTTATCTTCTATATCATGTGTTCATTTTAGATTTTCCATCAAAATGATATGATTTTTTTTTAATTTGATGGCCACTAGTTTAACATGCTTATCATTAAGTATTTCTTTATATTCAAATATGTGCTTTATCATATGTGGAAAATCTATGAGATCATCAAGATTTAGCCCATCCTCAAAATTAGGAATAATGTCTGACTAGTTCCCTTCTATGATAAGGTTCATCCTCTTCAGATAATTCTTAAAACGATTGATAGAAAGGATTGTCCATCTCATGCAAATGGGATTCTCATTCACACCTTTTATATGTCACTAACCTATTTTGTAATTGTATTGATGCATGATGTAATTCCTCCATGTTTAGTCTTTGAGCTTTGGTGGGGTAGGTTTCTCATAGCGACATTCTAATGTAGGCTCGATTTGACATTGAGTGCATGGGTATACAAAATAAAACTTTGAAAATCTAAATTACATAAAAAAGATCAATAAAGCAACCATAGTGAGAACTAAATACCTATGACAATGGCAAGTAAAACCACAATTACAATATAATAAGACCCCTAAGATAAGTATTTTGTAAAAATTTCCCAAATAAATTTGGAATAAGTAGCCAACATCTTGCTCTCGACCAAGACTTCAATTCCCCTTTGAGTGGTGTTAGTGTTATTGGCTTCTTAAATGGACTAATCGGGAGTGGTGGAATTCTTTTCTCCCAAACAATTTCCATAAGTAATTCAAGCTTGATGGGATTGTGTTAGTTCATTTCTTATCTTTTACGTCCAATGGGGATTCTCAGATCTCGGGTTTGGTGGATTGCCAAGAAACGTTTGGCCCAAAGAAATTGTTGAACTCATAAATAGAGCATGTGTTACTTGGGAAGCATTTGGGAACCAAACACTGTAATTTACCAAGGTACAATTAGGTAGTTTCTATTCAAGAATTGAAATTATAAAATTAATAAACTAATCAGAAAACAAATATGGGTAATCTAATGTCTTGTCATTATTGAACCAAAGCTACTAGGACTTCTGAATTTATGGCAGAAGAGGTGTTCTTATTACTCATTGAGTGAAGCAAACCATCTCCCATTGAAGTCCTTGCTCTTGCAACAACTCCAAAATGCAGTTCTATATTTTTGGTTGAGTTAAGCTCTAGCAGAATCCTCTAACCAGCCCTTTGCAAATCCAAATTCATTCTTCTGCTGCTGGTCTTCAATTCCTGCAGTAAGAGCTGGAAAAACAACACAAACAAAATAAGAAATATTACCTTGTAGAACAATGGTTGTCCCGTTAAAAATATGATCACCACTTCCCTTTAATGCCTAACAACATCCAAATTTTTTTGTTGAACTACAAGTATGTGCCATAATTCAAACTAAGCACATATAGAAAAATCTATGAAAATCGATGGCAACGTTGCATGATCGGAAATTAAAACTCCCTAATTGCGATCAGATTCAATCAAAAGTCATCTCAATCCAAAATTTGGCTTCGTAATTGTGTTAAAAATATCAAAATTAATTAAATGAAAATTATTGGGTCAATTAATAACCAATCAATTAATTAAAATTAATTTTTAATGAAATTACATGCATATAAAGGTTATGAGGCCTCGACGACGTTCAAATGACCGCCGCTCACAAAATTGATTGTGTCGTTATCGCCGAAACATCGATATCTATCAAATGACACCTCCCATGATCAATTCAACAAAGTATATGTGAACGTTGATTCTGAATCGGCGTCATACAATTTAAGCCCAATTTCATTTCGATATACCATGGTCCAAATGATCTCGATCATGAAAGCGAGATCACCATTGTATTACAACAAAATACCAAAATTGACACCATATTATTAAGGTTCATCATACAAAATAATTTCATAAGATTTGATGCAATTATATTAATCATTAAAATGGCTAATGGCTTAAACCCCATAATATTTGCTTAATCAAGCAATTACCATTATCGAATCAATTTAGATGCTTAGGGGCCAATTGGATTTGCCACCTAATGAACCCTATTGTTTTCTTAGCTTGAAAATTGTGCCTACGAAAGAGAGCATCTCTCATCTCTCCCATTCATGCATGGAAGAAAGCTCAGGCTCTCTCTCATGTGACTCTCAGCCGAACTCCCCTCTTCCATCCCACTCTCATTCCAAGTTGCACGAAATGCGATTATCCTTCCAGTCTCCCTCTCTTCATTCGTAATGAGCTGCCTACCTCTTGGTTTTCCTTCTTCCCGCCTGTCTCAAGCAGCACAGGAGATCCCAAACTCCCCTCTCTTGGTTCGTCCATCCCAAGTATTGCACGAGAGTCAGATTCCCTCCTTCCTGTCTATCTCTTCCTCTACATCAGTCGAACCGGCTACTCCGGCTTCTAGCACTAGCCGAACCGAGCTGAGCAAACCCCTTTCGGTTGTCCTTCTTAGTCGAACGAGTAGGCCAAATGGATTCCCCTGTCCATTCCATCCTCCTAGCCACACGAGCCGAGGCACGTTGACCTCCCTTCCTCTTGGGTCTGTCCATCTCTCTCCTAGCCAAAACCAAGGGAATTCCCCTACCTAACATGGTCATTTCTCCTGACACCTGAGCATCCCTCATCCTTTTCTAGAGGGCTTCCTTTTCGGTTCTTCCCAAAATCTTTTTTCCTCCTCTTTTTAATCAAATTTCCAGGTTGTTTCTATTCAACCCTAAGTTCCCTACCATTATTTCATTCCCTTTTGCTTGGATGAAATGGGTTTAGTGATATTTTCTTTCATCTATATTTTGTGCTTGGGCTGTTCTTTATGCAATTACAATAGGAGGGAAAATGGTGTTTAACATGGCATAGCATAGTTGCTGTTTGTCACTAAAATTCCTATGATGCATCTATTTGAGTTACCAAACAAATGAAAAAAAATGTAAAATTAGTAGGGTTGTGATCTTTTATGAGGGTTACCTTGCTTTGTTATACCTCATTCCTTTGTTTGATTACTTGCAATCATGAAGGTGGTTATCTTGTTTAGGTAAGATTTCAGATTTTCTAGACTTACCAAACTTAATGTGATTGTTTAGTTTATGTAGCCTAAACTCCATGTAATTATCATGTTAAAGGAAGAGGATAAAGGGAGGAGTGATTGGCTTTGCTAGCATTGTGCTTGTTTTCCTCTCTTTTGTGATCACTAAGTTTGTGGGCATTTGAAATACAATCTGAAATGAGATTTTGTGCAAGTTTAAAGCTCCCATTTTTGTTGTTTAGCTTCATTAAGGTTGCATCTTGCCTAGTGTTTATTCATATTGTACTCACAAGCAATTGCCAAGTTCCTATATTGCATTAAAACTGAAATAAGTTGACATAGATGTAGGATATGATTTGCTCTTAAATTCTATTGGCTATTTGCTAAAATTGATTGGATTTGCTAGCATTCTTTTCTCTCCATTGTCAGCTAATGGACATGTGAAGTGCAATCTAAAATGATATTTCAATTGCATAGAATTTGAAATTGATTGTCCTTCATTGGTTGAATGAATAATTTGCAAGGTTTCGAATGACTACCTATTATCTTGTTTAATTAAATCTTGCTTAAATTCTAATATCATTGTGAAATTGATATGAAATAGGAAGTGCATAAGCTTTAACTTTGATTCATGGCTCTCATTCTATTATTTGAGTCCTCTTATTTTATCATATGTTTTGACTGAGTAGATCACTCTTACACTTTATGATCTAGTGGTCATCTTGTTTATATGTTGATGCAAAATGGTTCAATGCATTGTTTGGCTTTAGAATTCCATGGTAATATATGAAATTTGCATTTAAGATTAGCCATTCAACATCTCTTTTTGTTGATTGAATCAAAATGGAAAAATTATGAATATGATTGCAAGGTTAGTGAATTTTGGAGACATTCACTTTACTGCCTGCACTTGATTGTGAGCTAAAATTGTTCAAACTTAGCTATTTCATGTTCTACTTGTTCTCACATGTATTCAATCAGTTTCATCTTGAGACTTACTCTATTAACAGGATAAGATGGGATCATGAAGGTACATTTCTTTTGTTTTTCCTCTTTCATGTTATCAAAGTTGAAAATTCATTTGCATTTTACCATCAAAGTGTTATTTTGATTTGCTGAATATAAGGAAGTAAGCAATATTTTTGATATTCAATAGGAAAGGATTAGATGGGGCTTGCATTTGTTGAAGGCTTATACATTAATTTGCTAATTATGCATTCCAAAGGGTAAATTTTGGATGAAATGTTGAATGAAATGGTGATAAGTCACAACATAAGTACCCGTTCATATTGTTCCAATGCAGCAAAGAAACTTGTGATATAAATATTTGCTCATGTTTTTCTAATACGATAAGGAAACTAAGTAATAACACATAATAATAAGCTGATCCCTAAGACAAATATTTCACTGAACAATTTCCCAAATGTAATTGGAATAAAGCTACCTAAACAAACTATGGGTTCCAACATCTTGCCCTTTGAATGTAACTTCCTAACCCCTCCTCTAAGTGTTGTAGGTGTTATTGGCTTCTAAAATGGACATAACTAGAGTCGAATTCTTTCTCTCAAATAAGTTCCAAAAGTAATTCAAGCTGATATGCTAGTGCTAGTAGTTTTTTATCTTTCTTCCTGATGGGCATTCTCTAACATCTCATGTTTGCTGGAATGCTTGCCACTAGTTTTTCAAGAAATGTTTGGCTCATGGAAATCATTGAACCTATGAAGAGCATGCTAATGCTTCGAAACTTATTATTTAAGAATTGCAATTCTAAAATTAACAAACTAGTTAAAAAATAGATAACCTGATGAGTGAATAGTTTCTTGATTAAGGAGGATAATTTAATGTTTTGCCATTACCAAACCCAAACTTGTAAGACTTCTGAAATAAGGGCTTTAGAAATCAATAAAAGATAATACTTATTGCTCATAGAGTGCATGATACTATCTTCCATCCAAGTCCCAAACTCTACGACAACTTCAAATTGTAATTTCTCTATTTCTAGTTGAGATTAAGCTCTGTAATCCTCAAACCAACCTTTGCAAATCCGGTTCCCTCTTCGCTCAATTCGGTCTTCAATCATGAAGAAGAAATGGAATACAACACAAACAAAACAAGAAATATCACCTTGTAGATGAATGACTATCCCTAGTGAAAAAATATGATCATTACTTGTTCTCAGTAAAAATGATTTATAGATTTTTGAATAGTTTTAATACCTTAATATTCTCTTTTATAAGCATCAAAATCACTTTCTTTCCTCTATATTCTAAGGTATAGGTGTTATTGTAACTGCTATAAAAATATGCCTATCATATTGCCATGGCTATCCTAATAGTAACAGACATCCATATGAATTGCATCATATTGAACCTCCTCTTGTAATTTATTACCTTTAGAAAAATGCACTAAACATTACTTTGTGACTTTTCGATCATTTTCATTGGGAAGCCAGGACAATTTTTAAGGTGAAGGGTGCTCTTGAATAGTTAGATTTAATTTTTCAACTATATTATTAAAGCTGACATTCTCACAAGCTCCCCATCAAATGATCATATTGCACACTTTCTTTTGCACGGTGCATCTAGTTTGAAGGATATTATGTTGACACCAATCATACTATGGGCTTAAAGTAGTGCTCAAAAGTCTTTAAGCCATCAAACGTTCACCATCATTGGCATACAATCATTTTCATCAAGGTGTCTTCTAGTTCATTTTTTTTCCTTGGTTGGGCCTTTTCCACTGAGAATACAATTCATCAATTTGGACAATTTAATGCAATGCATACAAATTCTAGACATCAAAAGCATTTTATGAGTGAGCTTTTAGTATTATAAGTGTTAAATTTATTTATTCCTAATGTTTGTGTATAATTGAGAAGGTTATTTTTAAAAGCCAAACGATAAGAGTCACCATGGGTTTCCTAATCAACTCTATGAAACTGTTGTCCTAAATTGGAAGAATAGTTCTTAGTATTATATTGTTGTTGTTCCACCCTTAGAGTTAATGCAATGACATTTAATAATGTCCAATCGCTCTAATTTTTTTATATTTAGAATTGCAGGATATAACTCACTATTAAATTAGGCAATGGTATGCTCCTTAGATTTGATTATATCACATTTTAACATCAATTGTTTAAAGTTAGCGATATATTCTTCTACAATTAGATTTTATTGATGAAAGTTATGAAGTTTAATAAACACATTTTATGTTAAATGAGATGTCAAGTAATTTTCTTTTGTATTTTCTCTCACTCGATGATCTTATTTTTATCTTCTCTATATCATGTGTTCATCTTAGATTTTCCATCAAAATGATATGATTTTTTTTTAATTTGATGGCCACTAGTTTAACATGCTTATCATTAAGTATTTCTTTATATTCAAATATGTGCTTTATCATATGTGGACAATCTATGAGATCATCAAGATTTAGCCCATCCTCAAAATTAGGAATAACGGACCTGGTTCCCTTGACAAGGTTCATCCTCTTGATAATTCTTAAAACTTGATGGAAAGGACTATCCATCTCATGCAAATGGGATTCTCCCATTCAGCCACTAAGATATTTTGTAATTGCATGATGTAATTCCTCTATGTTTAGTCTTGAGCTTTGGTGGGGTTTTCATAGGTGGCATTCTAATGTAGGCTCTGATTTGACATTGAGTGCATGGAGTATACAAAATAAAACTTTGAAAATCTAAATTACATAAAAAAGATCAATAAAGCAACCATAGTGAGAACTAAATACCTATGACAATGGCAAGTAAAACCATAATTACACAATATAATAACCTGACCTCTAAGATAAGTATATTGCAAAGAAATTTCCCAAATAAATTTGGAATAAGTAGACAACATCTCCGCATGAGCACAATTTACGTCAAATCTCCAGCGGGCGTGACCGCACTAGCACACCATATCATATGAGAACTCTTCAATTAAGCATGCTTGGGCGAGAGCAGTACTATGATGGGTGACCTCCTGGAAGTCGTCACGTTGAACAAACTCTTGATGCCTCCCATTTTATTTCCTTTTATTTTTATTTTATTTTACCGTTGACGTCGAAGAATTCGATAAACGACTCCGAAAATGTCATCGATGGGATCACTCGGACTGACAAACATGAGACGTGGGGCACATGTGGCTGATCCATCCGTGTCGTACGAAGGGCGCATGGAAATCGCCATAACTTCATGCACAATCATCCGATTCGCCATTATGACCCCAGTGCAAGAAGATCTCCTCGGGGTGCACGATGCGCAGATGAGTCCAAAGCACATCTGGCGAGACCCGTATCTTCAATTTTGGCTATTTCGAAGCCTTATCGTACCACAAACGGGTTTCAGATGAGCACAATTTGCAACAAATCTCCAGCGGACGTGACCTCACCAGCACACCAGATCCCATGAGAACACTTCAGTTAAGCGTACTTGGGCGAGAGAAGTTCTATAATGGGTGACCTCCTAAGATGTCATCATGTTGAACCATCTGTCGATGCCGCCCATTATATTTTCTTTTATTTTTATTTTCTTTTTTGGCCTAAAGAACTTCGGTCAAAAATGTCGTAGTGGATGATCGGACTAAAAAACACAAGCGTTGGTCCACGGCGATCGCATGTCTCATGCAGAGGCCGCACAAAAATCACCATAACTTCGCGTGCATCATCCGATTAGCCATTATGATCGGAAATATCTTGGTGGATGCATGATTAGTGATCTAAGCATTATGATATGTCCGTTTCTAGTTGAAGCCTTACCGTGGTACGGACGGGTTCCGCATGAGCACAATTTGCGAAAAATCTCTAGCGGGCGTTACCGCACCAGCACACCAGATCCTATGAGAACTATTCAAGAAATGCGTGCGAGCGGCGATCTATGATGGGTGACTTGTTGGGAAGTCGTCTTGTTGAACCATTTGTTGATGTCACCCATTTATTTCCTTTTATTCTTATTTTATTTCGATGCCACACTTCTTGATCGACTCCGAAAAATGTCGATAGGATGCCTCGATTGAAAAGCGTGAGTCTGGGGCCCGTGAGTTGATCCGTCGCGCGGTCGCATGGAAATCACCATAACTCCATGCACGATCGTTCTATTTACAATTATGACCTCAATCCGGAAAGATCTCCACAGGGCGCACGACGTGCAGATGAGCCGCAGGCGCATTTTGCCGGACCTGTATCTTCGATTTCGGCTATTTCGATGCCTTAACGCAGCACGGAAGGTTTTTGGATGAGCACAATTTGCGGCGATGCTCCGGTGACATGACCACACCCGACGCGGATCCAATGAGAACTCTTCGATTAAGCGGCGAGAATAGAATTATTGGTGACCTCCTGGGAAGTCATCGTGTTGAACCATCTGTTAATGTTGCCCATTTTATTTCCTTTTATTTTTATTTTATTTTATCGTTGAAGCTGGAGAACTCGGCGATCGACTCCTAAAACGTCATTGATAGAATGCCTCGAAAAGAAAAATATGAGCCGTGGGTCCCACACGGCTGATGCGCACGTCTCGTGCCGAGGCTGCACGAAAATCACCATAACTTCATGCGCGATCGTCCGATTCGCCATTATGATCCCAATTCGGAAAGATCTCGGGGCGCACGACGCGCACGAAGCACATCTAGCTGGACCCGTATCTCCGATTTCAGCTATTTCGAAGCCTTACCGCAGCATGGACGGGTTTCACATGAGCATAATTTGCCGCAAATCTCCAGTGGGCGCGACCGCACAAACACACCAGATCTCATGAGAACACTTGATTCTGGCGTGCTTGAGCGATTATAATGGTTGACTTCCTAGAAGTCATTGTGTGAACCATCTGACGCGTCGCCCTATTTTTTTCTTTTATTTTTTTTTTTATATTTTCGTTGGCCGGATCGACGAAAATGTCGTTGATGGGATGCCTCGTGAAAAACATGGGTGAGGCCGCGATTGATCCGCGCATCTCATGTGGAACTGCACGAAAACTTCCATAACTTCGCGCATGATGATCTGGTTCGCCATTATGTCCCTAATCCAGAAAGATCTCGCGGCGCGCGATGAGCCCATATAACTTGTATCTCTACGATTTTTGGTTTTGTTCTAGCGGCCGCGGGTTCCGCATGAGCATAATTTGCGGCAAATCTCCTGCAGGCGCGACCGCACCAACACACCAGTTCACATGAGAACTCTTCAGTTAAGCGTGCTTAGGCGAGAGTAGTACTATGATGGGTGACCTCCTGGGAAGTCATCGTATTGAACCATTTGTTAAAACCGCCCATTTTATTTCCTTTTATTTTTATCTTATTTTACTGTTTACGCTAGAGAGCTTGACAATCGATTTTGAAAACATCGTTGATGGAATGCCTCCATCGGAAATCAATACGAGCGCAAAATCACCATAACTTCACGATCATGACTCCAATCAGGAAAGATCCATAACGGCGATGACGCATTCATCCATGCGCGAAACCATATCTCGATCACGATATTAGATTGCCTTATGTGATCCAGACGGGTTCATTAGCTGATTTCACATCTCAATAGGGCGTCGCACGCGAATCCCATGAGAACTCTTCAGTTAAGCATGCTTGGGCGAGAGTAGTACATGATGGGAAGTCATCATGATGAACCATCTATTGATGCTTCCCATTTTATTTCCTTTTATTTTTATTTTATTTTATCATCGACGTAGGAGAACTCGACAATCGACTCCGAAAACATCATCGATAGGATGCCTAAGACTGAAAAACATGAGCCGTGGGGCCTACGTGGCTGATCCGCGCATCTCGTGTGGAGGCCGCACGGAAATCACCAAAAGCGCCGCGATTATCGATTATGTCATTATGACCCCAATCGGAAAGATCTACGGGCGAGCGGTGTCGAAAGTGCATCTAACGGGACCCGAATCTCCAATTTCGGCTATTTCGAAGTCTAACCGCTGCACGGGCGGGTTCAACATGAGCATAATTTGCGGCAAATCTCAATCGGGTGCGACCGCACCAGCACACAAGATCCCATGAGACCTTTTCAGTTAAGCGTGCTTGAGCGAGAGCAGTGTTATGATAGGTGACCTCTGAAGTGGTGCGTGTTGAACCATCTATTGATGCATTTTATTTTATTTTATTTCTATTTTATTTTACGAGAACTTCAGATGATCGAAAATGTCATCGATGGGATGCCTCGAACTGAAAAACACGAGGCCGGCGTCAGTCCGCGCATCTCGTCGGAGGCCAATCGCGATAACTGCGCCGATCATCGATTCTCCATTGACCCTAATTGGAAGATCTCCTGGCCGTCTGAGATGAAGCGAGCGCATCTTATTGGACCCGCTCCGATTTTGGCTATTACGGCCTTCAGTGACCTGGGTTTGATGAGCATAATTTGCGAGAAAGCTCTGGTGACAACACCCGACACCGGATCACTGAGAACTCCTCAATTAAGCTGTGCGATTTATGATGTGAAGGAAGTCTTCGTATTGAACCATTTGTTGATGCCACCTATTTTTTTCCTTTTCTTTTTATTTTATTTTACCATTGACACTGGAGAACTCGGCGATTGACTCTAAAAATGTCGTTGATATAATGACTCGGACTAAAAAACACAAGCCGTGGGGCTAGCGGCAGTTCACGCGCAAGAGCGAAATCATCAACAGCGATCGTTCGATTGCCATAATCCGAGAAAGATCTCTGCGAAATGCTGATCGCAAATGAGAGAAAAGCGCATCTAGTGGGACTGATCTCGATCCCTATTTGAAGCCTTACCGGTGGCACGCGGATGTGTTCCGCTTAGCACAATTTGCCAATCTCCGGTAGCGAGCCGCACCACCAGGTCACATGAGAACTCTTGATTAAGCATGATTGGGAGGAAGCGATGTATGATGGGTGACCTCCTGGGAAGTCGTCGTGTTGAATCATCTGTTGATGCCGTCCAGTTTATTTTCATTTATTTTATTTTATTTTGGTGGCGCGTAGAACTCCGGTCGACTCAAAACATCATTGATGGGATGCCTGGGACTAAAACACGGTGGTCATTGCCAAGTGATCTGGCTGGTTCGCGGCGGAGGCTACACAAAACCAAAACTTTACGCACAATCGTCCGGTGCGCCATTATGACCCCAAGCCAGAAAGTTCTCTGCAGGCGCATTTACACGCAGATGAGCCGCAGCGATTTGGTGGGACCCAGATCTCCGATTTCGCTATTTTGAAGCCTTACCGCCGCACGAAGTTCCGGATGAGCACATTTAACGCGGAAATTCCAACAGCATTACCGCACCAAAGACACCGCATCCCATGAGAAATCTTCACTAAGCATGTGAGAGTAAGATATATGGGTGACCTCCAAGGAAGTCGCGTGTTGAACCATCTATCGATGCCACCCATTTTATTATTCACAGATTGATACTACGGAACTTCGAGGATCGACTCAGAAAATCATCGATGGGATGCCTCGGGAAAAAACATGAGCGTGGGGCCCACGGTGTGTGTCTCGTGTTGAGGTCATACGAAATCGCCATAACTTATGATCATCCGATTCGCCATTATGACCCAGAAAGATCTCCATGGGGACGACCATAAATGTGCTAAGGGCGCATCTAGTGGGGCCCGTATCTCTGATTTCGGCTAATTTGAATCCTTACCACGGCACTGATGGGTTTCGCATGAGCACAATTTCTTTGCAAATCTCCGTGGTGCCGCACACCACTCTAGATCATGAGAACTCTTGATTAAGCGTGCTTGGGAAAGTAGTATTATGATGGGTGACCTCACGGGAAGTCATCGTGTTGAACTCATTTGTTAATGCCATTTATTTCCTTTTATTTTTTATTTTATTTCGTTGATTCAGACTTCGAAGATCAACTCCGAAAATATCATCGATGGGATGCATCGTACTGAAAAACATAAGCCATGGGTCCCACGCGACTGATCCGCGTGTCTCGTACGGACGCCTCACAATCACCATAACTTAGGACGATCATCCGATTAGCCATTATGACAATCGGAAGGATCTCCGGTGCCTTGAGATGTCATGGCGCATCGGTAGGACCCATATCTCGATGTAGTTCCAAGCCTTATTGCTCGCGGCGGGTTCCTCATGCATAATTTGCGCAAATCTCCGTAGCACGCCGCACCGTCACGAGAACTCTTGATTAAGCGTGCTTGGCGAGCGATCTTATGATGGGTGACCTCTTGGGAAGTCATCGTGTTGAACCATCTCTTGATGCCGCTCATTTTATTTCATTTTATTTTTATTTTATTTTATCGTTGACGTAACAGAACTCGGTGATCGACTCCGAAAACGTCATAGATGGGATGCTTCGAACTGAAAAACAAGAGTCATGGGGCCCACGTGGCTGATCCGTTCGTCTCATGTTGATGCCGTACAAAAATCATCATAACTTCGCGCATGATCGTCTGATTCGCCATTACAACCCCAATCGGAAAGATCGCGGGATGCGGATGAGCCGAGCATCGGGGATATCTCCGATTTTGGCTCTATTTCTGATGCGGACAAGTTCCACATGAGCTCAATATGGCAAATCTCCGGCGACATGGCACACCATCCATGAGAACTCTTGATTAAGCATGTTTGGGCGAATACTATGATGTGACCTCTTGGGAAGTCATCATGTTGAACCATTTGTTGATGCCACCCATTTATTTCCTTTTATTCTTATTTTATTTTGCCGTTGACTCCATAGAACTTGGTGATTGACTTCGAAAATGTCATCGATGGGATGCCTCAGACTGAAAAACATGAGCCGTGGGGCCCACGTTGCTGATACCTGTGTGTTGTGCGGAGGCCACACAGAAATCGCTGTAACTTCGCGCATGATCGTCTGATTTGCAATTATGACCCCAATCCGGAAAGATTTCTGCGGGGAGCACGACGCGTAGATGTGCCAAAGGCGTATCTAGCGTGACCCGTTTCTCAGATTTCAGCTATTTCAAAGCCTTACCGCTACACAGGAGGGTTACAAATGAGCATAATTTACGACAAATCTCCAGCGGGTATGATCACACCAGCACACCAGATCACATGAGAACTCTTCGGGTAAGCGTGCTTGTGAGCGATCCTATGTTGGGTGACCTCTTGGGAAGTCATCGTGTTGAACCATCTATTGATGCCACCCATTTTATTTCCTTTTATTTTATTTTTTTACTGTTGGCCTTGAGAACTTCGGCTGATCGACTACAAAATGTCATCGATGGGATGCCTCGCGAAAAATATGAGCCATGGGACCGGTGATCCGTGTCTCGTGGAGGCCATCGCCATGACTTCATGCATGATCATTCGATTTGCCATTATGACCCCAATCCGGAAAGATCTCCGCAGGGCGCACGATGCACAGATGTGCCAAACGCGTATCTGGCGGGACCCGTATCTCCGATTTTGGCTAGTTCGAAGTCTTATCGCGGCACGGATGGGTTCCGAATGAGCACAATTTGTGGCAAATCTCTGACAGGCGCGACCGCACCAACACACCAGATTTGTTTAGTGTAGAAAAATATATTGTTGTACTTGTCCGTAAGAAAGTATGTTGTTGGGTTTGTAATTTCCGGTATAGAAGAGAATGGAAGATTCATTGTAATCTTATTTAATTTAGTAAATTCCTTGTCGTGGGTGAGGTATGAATGTAGGCTAATTTTGGGTTTAAGTGAACTATATAAAAATATGTATGCCTCTTATCTCTTTATTTTTGTTGAATTTAGTTTTTTTTTGTACTTATCTTAGATTACTATGATTATATTAATATTAAAATTTTCTTTCTCATTAAATTTCTTATAGTCTTAAAAACTAAAGTTTTAACTTGATTTTTTTAAATACCCAATTCACCCTCCTATCTTGGTTGACATAGCTTCTTAACGATTAGTATCGAAGCCTAAGCTTAATTTGTGGCTTAACATCCTTAAGTTGATCACTACGGCACAAGAATTTCTAAAGGTGCACTACCTGAAGAACAATCTAAACATAAACCATGTTTACTTGATAATGTTTCATTTGATTATTATAAAATCATATTATTACTTTTCTTCATGATCAAGATTCTCGCATGTAGCATATGTTAACACATCAATACCACACACCCATAATAGAATTTAATGGTTTGAAAATTGAAAAGCTTTTTGATGAATGGACAACTCATGAAAAAGAATTAGATGAATTAAATGCAAAAGCTTGTAATACTTTATATTATGCTTTACTCCCCAATAATTACAAGAGAAATTCCATGCAAGAGTATTGCTAAAGAGATTTGGAAAAAATTAATTGTTACTTATGAAGCCACTAATGAAGTTAAAAATGCTCACATAAATAGATTAGTGTAATGAATATGAATTATTTCATATGGCATATAATCAAACCATTTCTGGTATGTGCACTCATTCCATGAAATTAATTTATACATTACATTCCCTTAGAGGGAAGTATAAAACTAAGAGTTGGTTTACAAAATCTTGAGATATCTTCAAAAGAATTGGATGCTAAAATAAAAGTTATGTGTGAAGCAAAAGTTTTAACTTTATATTTACTTGATTAGCTTTTTTGGTTCTCACGATAGCACAAGAACAAGTTTTAGCCCAAATAAAACTAAATGAAACATCACAAAAGAAGGAGAAAGGAAAAACTATTGCTTTGGTAGTGGAAGATACTAGCAAAGTGAGTGATTTTATTTTTCTCCAATAGAATCATTGTGTGTATTTGAAGGGTTGCTAACTTTGCTAAATGATATCAAGTCTTTCACATTTAAACACGACTAATAAACATGTCTTTTTGGTTATTCAAGAACATGTGCATTTTTTTCTCTAATTTCTATAATGATCTTAAATGATCCACATGCCCTAATTTGCAATTTCTTATATTAAGTGGAAGAAGACCTCTCAATATATTCTTATTATCGTACAATTCTCCATAATGAATTCTTAAAAAAATTTATTTTTATTATATTTTGAATTAGTGACTTCCAATTGTTGTTTGACATTTTTTGATGGCTTTGAAAATTCTTTGTAAGTGTGAATCTGACTCTAAAAGTACATGTGAAGGAATGCTAGCATGATCAATTGGTTTATTTGGATTTTAACTATAGATTATCTTAAATGGTGTCATATTGGTGGCCCTAAAGATAGTACTATTGTATGCCAACTTAGTTATAGAAAGTTATAAATCCCAATTTTGTAAACTTTATATCTAATCTAAAATGGTTTCTAATGTCTTTTCACTACCTCAATTTATCCATCAATTTAGGGGTGAAAGGCTAAGAAGATTTTCAGTGTTATGCACATAAACTTTCGAATATTTTCCAAAAATATGATATAAACTTTACATCTTTATCAAAATAATTCTAAAGGGAATCCATTCAGTCTAATAATCTCCTTGAAAACTAAATTTGATATATTAAATGCATAATTAGTTTTTGAAGAAGGTATGATGTGACTCAACTTGGAGAAATAGTCTATGACAACAAAGATTCTATCATATCCTTTTGGTGTCCTAAGTAACCCAAGTGCAAAATTTATAAAACATCCTTCCAAAGTCTAAATGAAATAAGTAATTTTCCTACTTTTAATACTTTTGGCTTTTTGGGTGACTACTCTCTCATCATCTCTCTTCAAATATTTTCCAACTAGATGTATTATTTTAGGTTTTGAAATATCTTGTTACTTCCCTTGAACATAACTCTATCATAATAAATGTTGCATTGAAGTACTAAGAATGTTAATCTCATCCCTTTGTATAAATTTCCATCAATCAATATATAGACACCACTTAAATTATTGAAAAAATAGGTTCTTTTCTGCAAAATCTAAATATGTTAAGTGAAAATTTGGCTATACTTAATAATCATCCTTGTCTATCAAATTTTAGATTTTAAAATTGAAGAAGTGATTACTAAAGTGACTCTAGAAAGTGCATTTACAACTTTATTTTCTACCCCTTGAAGGTATTCTACCCATTTTACATTTTTACAATTCAATTAGCTATTGATAAATTTTAGAGTATGATGATCAGTGTTAAGGATGAATTCTTTATGCAATAGATAATATCTCTAGTGTTTTAAAGTTTAAACAATATCATAAAATTCTCTAACATATATAAAGTACTTTTGTTTTATATCATTTAGCTTCTTGTTATAGAAGGCTATTGAATGATGTTCTAAACTATTTACACTACATATTCCAACATCAAAAACATCACGTGACATCAAATGTTTTGTTAAAGTCTGAAGTTTAAGAGTTTGTGATATTGTCATAAGGACTTTTTTGTTCCTTGGCCTTTTGTGTAGATGTGGTCTAAATAAATTTATCCTTCTTTATAATATAAATAATTGAAAATCATGCTAAAATTCATAATAAAACTTCTATATAACGTGGTAAGCCATGGAAATGAAACACAAAAAAACATTCATAGGGGTTGGCTAGTTTATTATGGCTTTAATTTTTGGAAGGTCTGCCTTCAAGCAATTTTCAATACTATAAATCTAAAGAAAGTAAACTCTAGTTAACAAAACAAGCATTTTTTTAAATTTTATTTAAAGGTTATCTTCTTATAGTTTGATTAGGACTAACCTTAATTTGTAAAAGTACACCTCACTTGGGCTAAAGATACGAATCTCATTAAAATAGATGACTAAGAACTTTCCAGTATATTCATCAATCTCATGAATGTGCAAAATGCATTATATAAATTGAAAGGCATGATTAGCCATTCATATAGTCTATGAATGGTTTTAAAAGTTATATTCCACTCATCCCTTGATATGATTCTAATTTGATGGTACAACCTTCGAAGAGCTATTTGGAGAGACTTTACTTGAATTCTTAATACGACCTAACATGTCAGCCAATCTAGGGATTAAAAATATGTACGTAATGATGATTTTATTGACTACTCTACTAACAATACACATCCTTGAGGTACCCTTTCTTTGGTGTCAGTAGTCCAAGAACTTCACAAGGACATAAACTCTCTTGAATGAATCTTTTCCTTAGTAACTCATATATTTATCTCTTAAACTTAGCAAACTATATAAGGTTCATCCTATAATGTGCTAAATTTGATAACTAAGAACATGGAATAAAATCAATGGCATGTAGACTTTATTTATGAGTGGCAAAACTAGTATGTCATATAACTATAGATCATTAAACTAAGATAAGAGGGGAGATGCAATATCTAGTAGTGATACTTAAGTTACTCTTGTACAACATCCCTCATATAAAGTAAAAAAAGTATGATGTTGGATCAAAAAACTCTTTAAACATGGTGTTGAATCCTACATTTTCTACTCAAATGTCTAAAGGTGTGAAGTGGTATGACTCATTATGTTTATATCAAAAATAATCTCCCAATAATATGGAATAATAATACCATTAGTAGATGTTTTGTTCTCTTTTCTAGGCTTTAGTTTGATCTCAAAACTAGACATATGAGGAGATGTAAGAGCTTGTTTATTTATTGGCTTTACAGGAAATAATTTTATGATGTTTTGTTATGTTTTAACACATAAGTGATCTATTGATGAAAAAAATCACATTAAGATCATAAAGTCAAAGTCGCTTAACAAGATATGTTTTATGTCTATAGTTAAACATCACACTAAATGCACTCTTCATAGCTACATATCTTTTATGTAATAGGCAAGGAGATACGGTTTACCCAACTCACATTAGATGTCTTAAGATGGGGTTTTGGCTTAAAGTTTACTATAAAAAAATGTGAGTATATATGACATTCATAACACTACCCCCATTTATCATTAATTTACACCCTCCTTACATATCACATCCATGGTGAAAATGTTTCTTTTTCCCCAATCTCACCATAGTTATTGTTATACACCTCATAACACTCACATGATTTCTCACATGCTCTATATCCTCATCGAAGAGGGTCTTGTCTTAGATCTACTCAACTTCATTATTTACTTTCTTTGTTAACTCCATGGGCCTCATTTTTTATTCAATTAATTTTGAAGATAACAAACATATGATTGGATAAAACTAATATTTTATTTTTAGTGTTTAGGAAGCTTATGAGATTAGTATGATTGAAGTTTAATGTTTAGTATGCTCAATCAAATTTGAAAAGTCAAGATCAGTATGGACTAGGGTAATTTGAGAATCTCTTTAGTTTTTGCAATAATAAGAAAAATAAGAGATAAATAACATAAAAATAATGGCTTAAATATTTTCATATCATTTATCTTATTTTCTTTCATATTTTTTATATTTTATTTGCATCAATTTTTTAATATCCTTTTTTAATAATTAGAGTACTTGCATGAGATTAAGCCTTATCCATTACTTTTTAAAGTGAGTTAAATTTATTACACACTTTATTAAGTTATTTTCATACTTAGATTATTTAGTTATCCATTTATTTCATCACTAGAATTAAATTATTCTCTCATTATTCAAATTATCTTTTTTTTCTCTCTTATCCTTTATTTTCTCTCTCCCATCAATAATACCATCTTATTTTTCTTTTTTAAATTTTCATTTATTTTGGTATGTTAAAATTGTATAATTTATTTAAGGTATTGTCATATTAGTTTTCCTTTATTTAATAAAACTTTAAATTTACATTGTTTTTAATTTTGAAATTAAGTATTTTTGAAATTCAAATTACATTTTTCCATAAATTATTTCCAAATTTATTTTGATTATTTTAGTAATAATTTGGCCAACTCTTGATGTGATTTATTTATTATATTTGAATTAGTTTAAACTTGAAATCAAATTAATTCATAATTAGTGCACTTTATATTTTTATACTTTCTAATTTTGGAAATACTCATGGTTGGCCTCCCTAAATTGTTGTTAATTTATTTAAATTATGTTTATGATTAAAATTATTTCTTAATTAACCTCTCTTGATTGAATACATTAATTGGAGGTTGAGTCATTTTTTGAAATGTCTTGGCTGAAATATCCATGAAATTTATCTTGATTTACTTTAATTTGATTTATATCTCTTATCTTATTTTATTTAATCTCTTTTAATCGCTTAACTAATCTCTCATATATGTTGCATTAAATCATATTTGAACTCCCTTTGGAAACTTCTTGGTCATCCCATGCATAATTTATTTTTGATATATTTTAAACTCAAATTAGTTTGAATCACTTTCTTAATTGATCCTTTAATTAAATAAGAAGAGTTTATTTATGATTGCATTTCAATTAATTCTCTTCACTTCTTTGGTCACATCAATTAGAATTGAATCAGGTTCAAATTATTATCATGTTTTAATTATTCAAAATCAAATTCTTGCCTAAGCGATTTTACCTCAACTTTCCTTTGCCTTGGTCGATCCCCTCTTGCTTGGTCTCCTTATTTTCAAATATTGAATTCTTTTATTATTAATTTCCCTCCTACTTCTTCCTTCTTCCATTCTTCTTGACTTGGCTAAACCCCTATGGATTTAAAATCTATTTAAAGAGGTGTTCTCTAACTTCTTTTTGATTTAGCTCACCTTGGCCAACCTCTTGCTAATTAACTTCTTGGGGTGTTTCTTTGATTCAAAGTGCTAAAATATTCTTCTCTTGATTCCTCCCACCTTGGGTGAGACATTGCTTGAAGTCTAAGAGCTTGAGATCATCTCCTCTCTTTCCTTCTTCAACAACATCCAAGTGGAGATCCTCTTCAATATATTTGAAGCTTCTTTCAAGGCTTGGAAAGTTCATATCAAGTAATTGAATTCATTGTTTACACATACAAATAATTGAGTAAGATTAAACATTTCACTTTGTTCTTTTGAATCATTAGTTTTATTGGCTTGATTTGGATCAAAAGATCATGTGCATTATAGTTAAAGTTCTTCTCTAATCTCTTTTCATTCTCTTTCAATAGATCCAAAAGGTTTTTAATTTGAGATCTTCACTTTTCACATTTATAGATTTTTAATTTGAACTATTTTTTTAAATATTTATTTTTACTCCATATTTTTTTCATATTTATCACATCTTAAATAGTGCTAGATTCAAATTAAATTATGTTAGAATCTTAATTTAAAAAATAATATTTTTAATATTTTTATATGGTTTTAAAAAATAAATATTATATAAATAAATAGTAAATTTTAAAATTAAATATATTAATTAATAAAATCATGAGATATTTATGTGAACCCAAAAAAAGGGGAAAAATACAAAGTTTTTAATATTGAATTCAACTATCCGCCTGCTAAAATCCATCACATAAGCTTCCCCGTTGCCCTTTTCTAGTCACTGTGGAATCTCCGTCTCTTGGATTACGGACCACCTCGGCCATGAATCACAGCTAGTCATTTCTACTCGAAGATTTAAGAACTTTCCTTGATTTCATTGCTATTTCTCTTTGTTTTCGCATTGTTATTCGTTGGTATGGTTTTGCCTCTTCAATATTCAAAAATTCAATTCCTATCATTTTTTTGGATTTTAATTCAAGAGTTCCGAGACATTATATCCATATTTGTGTTTCTCAGTTTAACCAAGTTTGAAGGAATAATTCATTTGATTTACGATTCATGTAGTGCGTTGTCATCTGTCATATTTGCCTTTCATTAAACATTGATGTAAAATTGAATATTTGATCGGAGGATTATTTAAACATTCAAATGAATGAGATTTTGCCTATGCTTGTGATCAATCTTACATTTAGTTTAATGTCTTATGATTTATACAAGTATTCAAGGAAAATAAATCCAAGCATGAATTGTGAACCATTCTTTCATGTGAATCTATAGCTTTGAGCTTTGTGCTAAGTGTTTAATGGAATGACTTATAACATATATTCAAAATACTACTACATTCCATTCAAATTGAATAGGCATATGAACTTTCAAGTTAAATGAATCTCATGCTTACTTCATAGAGCAATGTTTTGCTTAATCACTTGATTCATGATAACATTTGAAAGAGTCAAGCTCATGTTAGAAGAGATTCTCACTTGATTCACACAAGTATTTAAAAGAGTCAACGCATGTCTTATAGAACAGATCTATTCTTGATTTATGATAAACAGTGAAAGAATTAAACTTATGTCTTATAGAACAGACCTCTAATTGATCTATGAAGAACATTTGAAATGGTCAAATTTATATTTGACAGAACAAATCTACGTTTGATGTATGATATTGGGTATCTAACAAACCCGTACTTGCAATTTTACACATTTTTTGTATCTAATATAACTACTTCAACTTAGACATTCTTATATCCATACATCATTTTAAGAGAATAGATACTTGTATGTATATGGAAGTATCCACT
This sequence comes from Cymbidium sinense, assembly GCA_021442155.1. NCBI lineage: Eukaryota > Viridiplantae > Streptophyta > Magnoliopsida > Asparagales > Orchidaceae > Cymbidium > Cymbidium sinense. The sequence continues at coordinate 81,344,426 of CM038219.1, read as the reverse complement.
AGCTTGAAAGCTTAAATAAATATAAGCAAGTCATATGAAAAATGAATGAATAGATACCTACAATAATTCAAAACTAATTATTCATCCGCATGTGTCCCGACATATATGTTATAGATCTAAACGTAGTGTTTGAGGATCCTGCATGGGTTGAACCCCGGTTGGGTCTTAGGACTGGGTCCGGGTTAACAAAATCTAAAAATGTAATAATATTATTATAATATTTTCAACTTAATGAAATTTGAGAAGCTAATTCTGTTATAGAATGACAGAAGATAAATCTATCGGCATCATTATTAATGTAACTTCTCAAGTTTAAATCCTCAAGAGGAAAGTCTTAAACCCAATCCTCTATGCTCAAACTAGAGTTGACAAGGTTTGGTGGATGAAAGATCTTGAAGCAACGAATTTAGACCATTCTCTACGAGAAAAGAGGTAGAGTTGATATGATCTACCCTAATCATACAATCAAAAGGCTATTATTATCAAGGTTTAAGTGATTAATGATTATATGTATTCAAATTCAAATAAATTACAAAATAATCATATGTTCAAATAAAAAATAAAAATATATATAAATTAAATGAAATTAATTATTTAAATTTAAAGTTAAAATTCATCCACCTCTTCACAATTATTTGTAGAGGGTGACAAGTCAAAAAGAGTTTTGCTCACAAAGAGCCAATGTCAAATCAAATACATAATTATTTTCATACTTAAATAACCTTAAGTCGGTAAGGATGTGGTCCTCTGTACATGTGGGTTTGCCGCAATATGACACCACATAATTCCAGTTACAACCAGAGCTCTCTGACCTGGTGGTTTGCCTCAAAATGACACTACTAAATTACGGTCACGATCACAACCCGTATGTTCCCTAATGACTTTTCTTTTTTAGTTGTGAATTATATAATGTATCTGATTGGATAAAATGCTCTCTGTTAGTTAAGGTTGACTTATATTTGTCCCTTTAGACAAAATCCACCCTAGGTCTACAAGGATACTTTAGACGACATAACCCATGGTTGCTGACAAGGGGCCAGGTTGGGTAGACTACCTCCTCTAACTAAGTGGACTAGAGGCCACGACGGGATGATGGAACCATGGGATCTTGATGGGCATCATCGTTCCCCTAAATATAAGCTTTAAATTAAAATAATAAATCTCATAAATCCTAAACTCCACTCTTATTACTATATGCTCGCTATTTAGTGACTCATTGACTAGCCAATCGAAAGTGTTCTCTCGGTATTAGGAGGGATAATTAACCATAGGTACTTGCATCTATAGAAAACTTGGAACCAGATGTAAAGTCCTCACAAAATGAGGGTGAAATTTCTGGGTAGCGTCTTATCTACTATTTCATCTGCCTTTTGAAAATTTGACTGACATTTTAATCATTATCTTCCTTTGAGAAAGTGAAATTTTAGAACACTACTGCATTAATGTCTTTTAATTTATAAGAACTTAGGAAAACCTCTTGATAGTCATTGAGGAGGAAGTGTAAGACTAGGCACCTAGACTTTTACACTTAACTATGAATTCTTACCATCACCACTTTCCTTCAAATTTGAGAAAATATACTTGCAGGAATTCTTCTCCATCTTGATGTCACAATAAAACTATAAAGTCCCATTCTCTATGAAGAAGGACTATTTGTAGGCAAGGTATCCCAAATAACACTTAGCCTCTTAATTACTAAATTGTCTCCATGAAGATAGTAAAGTTATAAAGCCCATAATTGTGAAAAGACTTCTAATTGCTAAAACAACTTATAACTTCATAAGTGGCAATGTACATTAGGAAAACATTTAATCATTAGATCAATGTAAGTTAGGTGGTTTATTAACTAGAATTACTAGAAACTACCAAAATGCATCCAAGTTTTATATCTCGTTTAAAACATTTTGTTAAGATTGCACTCTACATCCATTATAGACTTTGTTCACCAGATAACCATTGCTTCATTCATTAACCATCCTTAATTAATGAACCATCATGTGCATGGAATAGAAAGTGTTAAATTACTAATTCAATGGGATGATTCCATCATTGGTTCATTTGGAAGACTATGTACCATATCTAAATTTTGACCTTGAGCAAGATCATCTTTGATGATGAATATATAGAACTTAGAGTTCATCAAAGGTCAAAATAAAGATAACAAGAATCGAAATGGATCAATTCAAATAAAGCAAACTATTGACACAAGGATTGGCTAGCAAATAAAGTAATAGTTGCCTTGTTAAGATGAAGTTCTTTGTGTTTTCGCAATTACTAAAGTGTTTCTTTGTAGTACAATTGTTGATTCTTTTATTCTATCCAAACCAAGTTACTTAGATTGAACCTTATATTATACTTTGGAAAATTTATAAATAAAGTTGACTTGACAGAGTGAAAACTCTTTTCTGTTTACATTTTTTATTCTTCTTTTCTCCTCACAGGCTTTGGTTTCCTTTGGAGTGTTCATAGCAAAATTTAGCATTTGATATGTGTAACAAATTTCAGATTGGATAAATTATATTTTCTTTGGATGTATAGTTCTTTCATATAATATCATCAATTTTTTAACTATTAACTTTCATTTCCTTTGCATTATCCTTTTGATCATTTATTTCCTTTAATGCATCTTGTTATGCTTCAACTTTTCTTGTTTTGGTTTATGGGAAATACTTGCCTCCCATTACTAAATTGAAAAATTCTTTGGTTTTAACTTTACATCTTTTGAGGTTTTTCTTTTCGCATGTGCATCTTGACTATGTTACTTCTGGAGCCATCACACCACTCACATGTCTCTAGCTCAAATATTTATGGGAATGAACAACTTGAAAAAACATAATTAAACAATGCATTTGGCTATCGAGGAACATAGTGCCAGTATAATATAATCTCTATCAAATTGTAATGATAATTTATCTCCATTTTCATCATGTTATTGTTTCTTTATGTTTTATGACAACAAATTCATTTTGTGGAAACATTTCCTACATGCAACTGGTCTTATTATAGCTACCATTGCTACCAAATACTAATAAAAAATAAAACTTGGGATCCCATTTTCTACTTTTCATAATTTTATCATTCGGTTAAAATTTTTTTGAGTCGACCTCATTCTTTATTCCGCGCAAATGCAAATGGTGTATGTATGAACACATAAACTTATAGATTTGAGTTACTGAATAAAAAATTTTAATGAAATAACCACAAAATTTAATGACTTAACAATATGGAAAAAAAATTTAAAACTTCCTTTCATTTTTTGTCTCCAAAAGATGTATTGTTGCATGTTGCTCTATGTCCTCCAAGCGGTATTCTTTTCCTACAATGTACTCTTAAATCATCTATTGTACAATTTTGATTATTTATGAAATCTTTTAGGTTGGTTTAAATTCTTAATCACGAACAAAGTGAATATTGATAACTTGTACCAATACTTAGTTTGGTTTCCATGCAAAATATTACTCCCAATTTGCTACTGAAGAACTACTCTTCTCGCATTACATTCGATTTATTAGAGTCTAAGATCAAATATGTGGTCTCTAAAATTCAAGTTGATCTTTCATTGAGAGTTTATGTATTGATTCTAATTAAATTTTTGAAGGAGATTAGATTGAAGATAAAACATGACTTACCCTCATTTTCCAGACCTTGTACGCTTCCAAGTTCACCATAGGTGCAAGAACCTATGATTAATTAGCATCCATAGTTACCCTCATATCACAATAGAAGGGCCTCTCATTGGGTTGGATGTTTGGATTGATCTTTAGTGTGAATTGGTGTTTAGTGATATTTGTGTGAATGACTATCTAGGATAAAGGGAAGTAGTCATCAAGATCCCATGATTTTTTCATCCCATGCCCACTATTATTCTCATATCGATGTATTACTCATAATGTCCAACTTAATTAGCGGTCATGGGTGCCTCATCCAGAATGTCGGTAGAGTAGAGTTATTATGCAGTGTTTATTGAGTATTTAATCTAAACTTAGTTTTGTAAGTTTGGTCGATCATTTAGTTTTATGAGTTCCTCTTCTTGACAAAACGATTTGAGAATTTTATGAGATATGTAGGATTTACATCCATTATATAACCAATGTTAACTAAAATTTTTCTTGCAAATATAAAGCGAGCTTACATCTATTGGAATGCGATTGAGTTAGACATCCCTTAGAATCTGGAAGTTTGCTTTGTAAATATATATTAGGGTTACATCCATTGAAATTTCATGACTTTAAGAATATGATCCATTTTTCGATAATGAATGGGCTTACATCCTTGAAAGCCAATATAAATGTAGAGTTTGTTTACTAATATAAATTAGACATTCATCAGAATGTTGATTATTAAATGTAGAGTCCATTATGTGCACATTGATTGTGCTTACATCCTTTGGAATGCCAATTATTAAATATGAAATCTATTTTTCTGATAGATTTTGATGATGTAATGAAGTGTCATCTCTTCTTTACCACTTTCAGGTGATTTACGCCTCCCAGGAAGTCATTACCTTATTTTTTGCTACACAATTTGCGCCTCCCAGGAAGTCAAGAGGATGTTTGCTACACAATTTGCAAGTGCTCAAAAACCATTGTATATTTTCCAAGCCCTTCCATAAATGAGGTAAGAACTTGACGAGTCTTGAGGAAGTTAAACACATATTTCTAATAAGAGATGTTGGAAATTAAAGATTTCGAATCGAGAATTTCCCAATCTACACTTGCTTAATGACTGAAAGAAGGACCCTTTAGATATGTTCTCAGATTCTAACAACCAAAGACACTTGCCAAATAATGGAGCTAGCAAAAAACTATGTAAATACAAAAGAATAAAATGAAGTTATTAAACCAACACCATCGATTAGTAAAGACTCAAGATATATCTCTTTTTTGCAACAACCTAGTGGTGTTCGAGAAGAGAAGATAAAAGAAGGCGTCAGGCACCAGCCTAGGGGTTTAGGAATCTTACAACTTGTTACCAATGAATACTTGTAACCTGTATTAACAACTCCTCTCAGAGTATTAATGGCCGAGTTAGTAGAGGCCAATTAAAATAAGGAATATTTTAAGAGCACACTACCAATGAAACTCGATATAGTTCGTGATCGATCAAGGCACTATGCTTACCACCATGAACATGGTCATGAGCTAAAGAGTGTAGACACCTAAAAAGTCTAGTTAACAAATTGATTGCCAACTATCAAGTTAAAAGTATTTTGATCAACATAAGAAGCTCGATCAACATAATCATTAAGTTGGTATTCAACAAGCTAAGATAACTAACTCTAAATTCACCCCACTAGGGATTTCTATATGATTTCTTAGAAGAGTGAAGAGATATTAAAGGGATAATTACCCTCCCCGTGACTTAAGGAGAAGGGAGAAAACAATTCATGGCTATGACTAAATTTATCATGTAGAGGCTTTGGCCACCTACAACACCATCTTTGGTTGATCTTTACTCAATACTTTTCAAGTAGTGTTATCACCTTTCCACATAACCATCAAATTTTGAACTAGATGTGAGGAAATCACAGTTAAACAAAATCTCAATCAATCTCGAGCCTGCTACTAAAAGGCAGTAGGTAGATATAGTAAGAAAGATGAAGTATTATAGCTAAAGACCGCAAGAACAGGAATTGAAGTTCTCAATGAGATAGAAGAGATTCCCACAAAGAAGGATTGAGCGAGTTCTAAAGATCAACTCAAACTATAGTATAAGACCAAGACCTTGAGGGTCGATTGCTTAACTTTAAAATAAAAGACTAACAATCTATATGGTTAGCGATTATAATGTAAGACAATTCTTGTGAGGTCAACAATTAAACTTAAAAAAAAAAGATCAACTCTCTATGTGGTTGGCGACAATAGTGTAAAATTGACACATCCTGAGCATCAACTAAAATGCAAAATGAATTCACCATTAAGCACCTAAGTGTTTTAACCGCTAAGTCAAAATAAAGAATTTATCTAACTGATAGTAATTATAAGACTACCTAGAGAAATTTAATCAATGTGTCTCTCAAGTCCCGAATAGAATGCTAATAAGGAGTATAACACCAATGAGATGAGTAAGTTCTTAATTCTAGTAGGAAGTAGCCTTCATTATTGCTCAAGAGAAAGGAGAGAACATTTCAAAGTTGTACTTAACATAAAAAATATTTTTCATTCATGGAGTAAAATATCATAAAAAAGAATGAGTAAAAAGTGAATATACACTTTACACTCACCAAAAAAAAGTGACAGAAGTGCGCTTGCGCTACTCTCAACATCATCATTAGAATCTGAAAGGGTGGGTACATTAGAAAAATCCAAGAACTTAGCATCCACGACCATGCTTCAATTTAGCAATAACAAAGTCGTGTCTGTCTTGAATTTTTGCTTAAGAAAATCATGGTACTCATTAGAATCTAAAAATCCAATGAACTTAGCTTCTTTCTCCTAAAACTCCTCGACATGAAGAGAGAGCTCTTCATGCAACTCTCTGTTAGAGTTGGTCAGGCAAGTAAGCTCCAAAGTTGCTTTATCCTTCTCTTCCTCTTGCTAAGCCACCTTAGCCTAAAGGTCTTTGTGCTCAGCTTCTAGAGATAAAAAATTTTTCTTCACAATTGACAGCTAGGACTTTATATAGTAAGCCTCCTTTCTCTTAGCAAGAAATTTGTGGAGATTTTCTAGGTCACTGCAAATAGAACCATTACGAGGTCATGATGGAATAGAGAAGTTTCCCATTAAGAATCTCTTCCAAAAGCTCATCAAACTCCTTGAGTAGACCTATGCTCAGATGCTTTATTGGTTAGCAGCTTAATTTTAGAGTATAGTTTTACTTCCCTCCCTCCTCTCCCTTAAGCTTGCTCCTTTGCTGATGACCCCAAGGAACAAAGCTCATAGATCTCTTCCTAGACTTTTAAGGAGTTGTACTCAACCCGACCTCATTAGTTGTTAGAGCTATACTGTGACACTCTTCTTCCTCGAAACTCACCATCATCGCCAAGCTTCCCCAACTTCATGCTCGCCTCCTGAGGAACTTAACCATGTCATCATCAAGCTCTGGTGATAAGGTCTCCTACTATAGCAAAACATGAAAAAAAATAATTGATGAGATTGACTCATAAAGATAACTATCAAATAGTAAAGAAAGAAATACTCCTACAAAGTAACATTTCTTAAGTGGAGATAGAAAATATGTTCAAGGTCACACCGCAGCCTATCCACCCCATTTTCTTCAACATCAAGCTCACTAAGCTTGGTCTCCTTACTCACTAAGTAGAGAAGAGGAGAGTTAATAAGACATTTGAGGAGCTCCTAACAAAAGTTTTTGAGTGCTAGATCGCAGACCTTGTTCACCAGAATGTGAACCTTCAGCAAAGTCGCTGAGAATAGTCCCATCCTGATGGCCTTTTACCATGAATACTCACCTAAAAAGGCTCATGCTCCATGGAATTTCTTCCTACATGAGGATGAAAGTAATACTTCAATAAGTTAGGAAGGAAAAGTCAACACTAATATATAAAATTGAGAACATTAACCCACTTGCAAGGTAGTGGTAGCCAAAACCCACTTCTAAAGTGATGGATGGGATGCACAACTTATTGACTTGAGTTGTGTTGAACCTTATGCTTATCACCTACCCACTTAATGAAGTTGGGGTTGTCATAGTAATAGCCATAAAAGGCGAGGTTGCAAATTGTTCTAAATTAAGCACCTCCTTAGCTATGCTTGAAGAAACGATGAAATTACCTTCTTCAAGAGCACAATTATAAGGAATATCACTTAAAGTAAGAATGTAAGCAAGCTCTACGAATGAGAAGGAGACCCACTAGCTTAAAATGAAAAGTAATAAAGACTCAACCTTAAGAATGAATTTATAGATGCAAAAGAAAGGCCTAATAACATGGATGTCACATCAGGCATTTGATGAAGAGAATGATTACTTGATCCTGAGAATGACACGTGCAAAATGTTTACTTGCATCATAGTGAAAATTCATCAAAACAAAAAGTGAGTAGATAAAAGTAATATTTTATTATACAAACATAAAAATACAACATACTCAAGTATAACCCAATACATCATTTTGAGAAATCCTATAATCTGAGTGCCAATCATTAGCAAGTCTACTTTTCTTACACATATAATCATACAATAAGTTTGCACTGGAAAGGAGGAGGGAGGCCCCTTGCAACTTGATCGAGCTATAAAGGTTCAACTTAGCCCGCTAGAAATTTTTTGAGACTCCTAAGGGTGGAGCCAAGAACTTTATTTAGGTACAAATCAACAAATTTTTTTTAAAAAAATTCTTAATAGCTTTTATCTAACCTTAGATCTACCGTGTTGTTTTAAAAATAACTTTATTAAAGATTTGATATAAAAAGATAAAATTTAAGTTAATAAAAAACTTATACTTAAGAATAACACCTATATTTTTTTCCTTCAAGCCTTCATCATAGAGTCTCTAATAAGATTGTGCAAGTGATTCTTTATAATCTTTATAATAATAAAAAATATATGTTTAATTTTATTGTGACAATTACGTATATTAAAGCATAAATATCATTTTTTTCTAATCTTCACTATTTTTGTGCTCTTCAATCACTTTCAACTTCAAAAAATCAACAATTGATCTTATGTCAATGATAAAATTATCAAGTTGACTGTCCAATATAATGCAATTTATATTTGCAAAACTACAATCTTATCAATATTTAAATTCATCAAATTATTCTAGATTAAATTTATATAATTTATTTGTAATGGTAGTAATAGTTTTATTATTATTATTATTATTATTATTATTATTATTATTATTATTATTATTATTATTATTATTATTATTATTATTATTTGAAAGTTTCTTACAATGGAATTAGCTCAACTATTTGTTTGTAGCTCGGAATTGGAAAAATGTAATTACTGACTTAAACACCATGCTCGACACTACAAAATTAACTAAAATAAATGATTAAAGCAAATAAATATTTTCTGCTGACAACACTTAGAATTCATAAGTTACATGAAGACATCTAGTAGAAAAATAAGTTAATTATTAATTTATCAAAATTATTATTTTTTTACTTAAGTAACAGGACGCATTCTCCAATTCTTAAACAAATTTAAGAAATCGTTAATAAAAGCGTATTGGTTTGCTATAATTTAGTAATTTACTTTGCTGCACTTTTTTAATTAGGTGTTTATGCTTATAATTCTTCACTGATCTGGTATCATGGTAGAACTAATTGCAAACTTTAAGGATAAAACACTTCTTTTTTATGATCTTTCTTAAATAATAATTTTTTGAGTATAAATAGAGCATAAAATCGATTATATACTTAAAAAATTCATGTAGAAATGGTTTAAAATAAATTTAAAATGGTACAATTTAAATTGATATCATAAAGAAAAAAGTATTGCTCTTTTAATTGAATTTCTCGAGTAATGCTCTGATATTAAAAAAAGTTTTATTAGTACTTTTGTCACTTATTTACATTATTTAATGAGAATTGGAGTGGGCCGAGCAAGATTATGGCAGTTGATGATGTGAATTGTGAGACTGGTGTAGCGGATGAGGGGCTCTAGCAGACTTCGACAAATGAATGGCGAGATGAGCCATCAAGTCAAGCAATAGTCTTGGAAATTATGCTTGGATTGCCAGAGTGCCCCACTATTGCTCACCATTAACTCCACCTCCAGACAACCTTCTTAAAAGGCTATGACATTCAAGAGAGGTGAATTGGATATTTTAAAATATTTTCAAATGAAAACTTAGTTTTAAACTTTGTAACAAAGTTAATTGTATATTAAAATAGAGCACACTAATAAATCAAAAAAAATTAGAAATGTAAGAAGACAAGAGGCATAGAGATTTTCATTTGGTTCAACCAAACCTAAAAACTGGCTTAGGTCCACACCTAGTCATCCTGACTAGGAATTCACTAAATAAAATGAGATTACAACTAATCTCCCATACTTTTTAACTTTGGGAAAGTACAACTCCAAATATACTTTTTTACACTGAGAAAGGATAACTCCAACACTGTATTTTCCTACAACAAGTACAATCCCAAGTAAAAGAGAACAAAAGAAGAAAAGATATAATATAAATATCTAACTCTCAATTTAAAATAATTTTGCACTCAAGTCCCAACTAAAATAATATTGAGATAAATAACAAAGAGAGTTCAAAGTGAATATATTTCTTGTTGAATTATCTTTCTATGAAGCACATAAAGTAAATAAATCTTTGAAAAATATTTGACTTCAAAAAAGGGAAAGATTTGAAAAATAAATGAACTTGAAAAAACTATATGATATGGAATCACTTGGATTATTTAGACTTTAAAGTATTTACATGAATATGTAATCCAAAAGACTTGTGCAATGAATACTTTCAAATAAATAAGCTAGTGTGAATTCCTTAGTTGAGAAATGACTTTGAAACAATAAAGCAAGAAATCCATTTAAGAATCAATGTACTCTTATAAAACTCTTTTATGATATGAAAGCTATAACACTTGCAACACAAAAATGATTTCAATCCAATAAAAATAAATTGTTTTCAAATCACATGAGATGAGAATGAAAAATCTTAAGAAGAAAAACTTTAATAATAATTCATAAAAGTTCTTTTCATCCAAATCAAACAATTGAAAAACTAAAAATCAAAAGCATATAATGGATTGAAAACTCTTACTCATATCTTTATATATGTAAGCAATGAGGGCAAGACTTGAGTTGATCTTTCAAAATCTTGAAGAAGCAACAAAGTGAGTTTCAACCAAGCAAGAATTAAATGGGAATTGTTAACTTGTTAGCACTTTGAATCTACCAAACAATTTGCAAGGTTTTGGCCAAAGGATTCTAATGAGAGAGAAAAGAGATTTGGTGCTTAATCTTCAAAAGACATTTAAAAAAAATTGCAAGGGTTTGGTCTAGAGAGAGGAAGCAAGAGAACTAAAAGCCAAGGGAAAACCTCTTTAAATAGAATAGAGGGTCAGCTAAATTGTATTAGGAAACTATTTGATTTCTATTTGAATATCTCAATCATATAATCCAAAATTTTCAATTTGAAAATTTCAACAAAGTATGATTGGAATGAGAGAGATATATGAGGAAGAATATTAATCAATCCAATCAAATAAAATTAAGGGAATAAATCAATAATTTTTGGCCAAATAAGGATAAAGAGAGGGAAAATTAATTTGGTAAAAATTTGAACTTGAATAATAAACACATGATTTAATTTTTAAATCTAATTTAATTCAAACTTTAATGATGTTAGCCATGCAAGGGTGGAGGGAATTATTTTGAATCCACTTAACATAAACAAGTTATCCTTAATTAATTAAGGAATCAATTTGGGAAGTGACTCAAAATAATTTGAATTTAAAATATAGTAAGGATCAATTAGCATGGGATGGCCAAAGCATTTACAAAAGAGTTCATCCATGATTTAATGCAACAAATATGAGACATCAATTAACTAATATAGATTTGAAACATTAAGGAAAATCATGAAATAAAAATAATAAAATAAATCAAGAAAAATAAACATGGATTCCAGCCACAATGTTTTCAAGTATAGATTCAATTTCCATTTAATACAATTGATCATGAATAAATTATAGAAAATCAAATTAGAATATATTTTAATTAATTTAAACAAATCAAGTTACTCCAAATAAAATACTATATGGTCATATATTTTCATAAATAATTAAATTAAAAATAGAAACTATATAAATACATGGATCATTTGAATTTTAATTTAAATTAACTTAAAATAAATCAAATAAACTTAAATTAACTTAATTAAATCATGATATGGTCAGCCACAATAATTCATAAAAGGATAAAATCAATTTGGCAACTTATGGCAAGAACAATTTATTTTAAATTAAAACTCATTTGAATTTCAAAATTCAAATAAAATGAAATTAAAATTTTAAAATAAAAAAATATATATTATGACAATAAATTCCATAACTCAATAACATTTATCATGCCAAAATCATAAAAATTAGGCCAAAATAAAATTGGGATGACAATTATAATATGAGAGAGAAAAATAAAAGAATAGGAGAGAGAAAAATAATATGAATAATTTCACTCTAATGCATAAATAAATGGATAGTTAATAAGATCAAATATGGAAATAACTAAATGAAGTATTAACTAAATCTAACACACTTTAAAACACAATGGATAAGACTTAATTACATGCGAGTACTTAAATTATCCAAAAAGAATAATTTAAAGAATAATTGAAAATATCATGCAAATAAAATATGAAAATTTATGCAAAAATTCAAAAAATTATATGGAATTATTAAAACAATATTTTAATATTATTAAGCTCTTAATTGTCTTATTATTGAATAACATAAGAAGATTCTCATACTGCCCCAATATAGCTCGTATGACTTTCCTGATCTAACTATGGAAGTTGAGTATCGTGAATTTCCAGAAATACTTAAAATAAATAACAAGTAGCTTCAAGAATATATATTTATTATTAATAAAATTCTAAATTAAGAATGATGATCATAATGATTACTGGATAATTTATCTTACAAAGAAATTATTAGTTTGTATTACAAAAGTTTGTTATCATCAAATCAAATTTTAAGATACACAATATATATACTCAATATGCCTTCACTATGACTCTAGATTTAACAAAGATTGGAACTCATCTATCTCCTGCATAGACAAGTTAAAAGCTTCCCTTGATAGGTTGGCAAACTCGAAAGAGTCGCAAACACACGTGGTTCCTCAACTTCATCCCTATGTGACTGGGAGGACTCGCCTTTTACAAACTCGCCACTGTCTTGAAGAGTAGGAGATGGAAAGCTCACCAACAATTATTTATGTTAAAGGAAGTGAACTTAGTTGTCGCCTTAGTGCCTTGTCCCTATGAATGTAAGCCCTCTTCATGACCATGCCCACACCACCAAGTCAGCCCATGACAAGACTATAGTCGCCACTGAATGGTGAGAAAGGAACATCAAAAATTAGAAATAAAATATCAATAAGGGGATTCACCAAAAGTCAAACCTTCATAAATGAAAGTCATGATTGAAGAGAATGAAATTCTTTTCTACTCAGATCATGACCTAACAAATCTTTCACTGTAAGGTGAATTAGTTTCATAAAATTACCTGGGCTATCAAAAGAAATAAATTGAAGGGTTGGCGAGCACCCTTCATTTCCCTCGACTGACTCCTACACATTGGTCATGCTCAGCTATGATCAACAAGAAGATTTTTTAAGTTAAATAAAGGAATTCAAAGCTAAAGTGGGTCTCAATTTGCCCAAGCAATTTTATATAATCTCCCTTTTAGAGACGGTTCTCATCAATCAGCACACCACAACTTTCTTGTGCTAGCAAATCAAAGGAACTTCATCTTCCTCCTCGTCAACACCCTCAGCTCACTCGGAGGGCAGCATTACTAGTAGCTTTTCACCTTAGCAGGGCGAGTACTCAGTCCCTCTTGCAAATCTTGTACAACCTATAAGACTGGAGCCATGCAAGGTTCGACAATGATGGGGGCATGTATACTAGCTCCAAACATAGAGGCAGTAGTGACTTTGCTAGACCTATTGGCCTTCTTTGCTTTCTTCCATAGATTTTCCAAGAGTGTAGCAGAGTCAATATCACCATGAGGCTTTAATGTCTAATGTCTATGGGTAACCAAATACTTCTTGTAGATTCAAAAAAAAAGACAGTTAATTTAAGTGAGTGACATTGTGTATTGTGATATGTTCCAAAGGAAAAAAATGAAAGGTTTCTTTTATATCCATTGAGAGATCAGACACCTTGAAGGAATGAATCCACATAAAAGGTAATGGAACGTTTTATAATTATGTAAATTTTTTTCTTTAAGATTCATTAAATGCTTACAGACTAATGTCACTTTTTATTCTTCTATCTTTTTACAAGTCATATTTACAAAGAGAAGAAGCAGAGAGCAAAATGCATGCCCAATGGAACAAATAAGCATGAGTGATTTTACTAGCAAGGCTATTAGAATAGCCAAACCAACAAGAAATTATACTTGACAATAAAGACTAGCTACAAACGTGAGTTGAAGACTTAAAGAAATAACAAAAGAACCAACCATAGATACTCCTCCCATTGCGGTAAAGTTACAAAGGTCGGACAACCGTCATCACTTGAACTTCGATAGCCACAAATCAAGCAATTGGAGAATGATAGTATACTTGCTAGATTCATTACTTTCATATACTCACCTTAAATCGGTGAATCCATCTCTGTCTAACTTACCATATATATTCTTATCATATGTATAGACCCCATTAGGATATAAAGGGGTTACCTTTATTCTTACATGGACTTTTTTGTTCTCTTGCTTTTCACCAACATACTCTGGATTATTAAGAAATAAAATTCATTTTACTTTTCTACTCTTTTGACCTCTCGACTTTACTTTACTTTATCTAAAACCTATTTTCTAGGTATCTAAGAGGCTCTTCCTCACTCCATGAACTAATTTAATTCTAACAAATTCAGTATGTATTCCTCATTCTTTTGCAAGATGCCTCTATAAGAAGCAATATATATATATATATATATATATATATATATATATATATATATATATATATATATATATAATATATATAAATATATATAAAAAAATTTATAACAATAAATAATTTAAACTTTGGAAATGTTATCCTTATTAACTCAAGTTTAATGAAATAATTTTTGTAACATGATTTTATATTTTTAATATATTTTGATAGATTTAAGGTCAAAATCATTTGAATACTTTTACATTTCTTTTTTTAAAAATGTTTTTTATAATCTAGATTTTTTTATTCAATTAGAGAATGTACTTCAAAATTTTAATTAAAATTTATTTATGATTATTTAAATTCATTTAAATATTTAAATCAATAGGTTTATGTTTTAAATGTTAATCCTAAGAGCTCAATCATCTTAAGAAAATGCCTGATGATATGAATTGTTCATGTAATTAGAAGTTGGATTACCCAAATTTATTAACTTATTAGTACGTAATAAATTTGAAAAATATTAATATTAGATTTTAAAAATGATTAATTAAAGTCAATAATTTTATATTATTTAATAGGAGATACTTGAGCACTAATTGGCTAATAAAATGGTTGAAATAAATTTTTGCAATTAATAACATTTTTAATTAGTGATACTTAGTGTAATTAAGCATATTAAATTTTGTAGGGCTTCCAACCCCAAATTGATGGACCTATGGTCTAATAAGCTCTAATTAAATCATTATGATTGCCAAAATTAATCCATAATTATATTATTGTAGTATTAATTATAATTAAGTAGAAGCTTATAAAAATAATTTTAATGATAGTTGATTGAAAAAACTATAAATTTTAGTTTTAGTTTATAACTTTTAAATAACTAATTTTAAGAATTTTTCTTTAAAACTTGACTATTTGTTTAGCTTTATTATTTCATATGTTTAAATATATTCAAACATATTTACAAGCTAGTAAATCTAATGAGATGACAAACATGAAATAACAATCAATGATCACCATTCATGTGTAATCAAGTTGTGTCAAGTGTGCCCTAACCAATAATACCTTTTAGATAAACTCTATGTTTTAAAATTCAACATTGTTTAAAAGAACAAGATGAAGTAAATGGTGGAAATAACAAGCGAGGATGTAAAGTAGGTGTTCTAGTTTACCAAGGCATAAAGTAGGTTTAAAGTTTGAAGGACTAAATGTTATCCAATAGTCATTTATGCACAAATTTGATATGGCACATTCATTGGGGATCTACAAAGCTATATGGACTTTAGAAGAGACTGATACAAAAAGGTGGAGTCATAATAATTGAATCATACTATCCTTAAAGACAAATAATCTTAAGCTCTTATGATCCTACATAAAATCAATGCAAGATAAACTAAATCATGTATACTATTTTTATAGCGAAATCCATGAAGAGGGGAATCATACAACCTTGAGAGAGAGAACAATTCTAATATTGACTCAAGAGACAAAATATATACAATGACTAGATTTTCACTATTTGATGCATGACACTTGATATTGTTTCTTTTGACTCTAAGAGATTTGATTTTTTAATGGCATTTGCCTCCATATTTAAGTATATCTTGAGCGAGGTATTTAAGACCTATCATAGCTAAGTAGATAACTATTATAACTAGTTTGGACCCTTTGATCGAATTAAGCCCAAATAGATCTATTTGATCTACATGAACAATTTTACCCAATTGTTTAAATTGACTATTTCTTGTTCATTAGAACTTTAATAGGTAAACTATATATGACTTGACCTTAATTACCCTTTATTATGTTGCTTTTCTTAGCTGTAATTGGCCCAAATTGAACCTTGAAGGTCATTAGAATCAAGTTGATCAATTAAACCCATTGCAAATTTTTAAAATTTTTTAGTTAATTAATAATAAATGGCTCAATTTAATCATATATTAGTTGAAGTTTTTCAATATTTGTTAAATATGTATTTATATACTTAAAATACAATGCCTTAATTGTTTCTAATATATTAAAATCAAAATTATTTTATTTTGGCTAAAATTTCTTCAATTTAATTTTAATTTTTCTAAATTAATTTTCTCCTAAACACCCTTATTTGAATTCTAAATTCACTCAGTTGTTTTATTCATTTGAAGTAGATAACCTTCCTTTTTTGATTCAATTATATGTGGGGTTAGCCATTCATTATTTTCCAAAATCTCTTCCCCTCACCATGGATTTTATTAAACAATGATTTAAAACTTTTCAAAGTAAAACCTAACTTTTGGATTGCTACACCATTTAAGATTATTCAAAACTGATCTTTGCAAGAAAAGAAGAAAAAATTTTAGTTTTTAATTTCTCTATGGTCTTTCATGCAATATATTCTTTGATTCATCAAATTTTCTTTTCAAGAAAGTTGGCGCATGCAAGAGAGAGAGAATTCTCATAAAGATTTGAGGTGATCTTTCTCTATTTTTTTTCATTTAGTAAGATTATTTCTTCTCAAATTTGAATTTTTTAACTTATGTGAAATCTAAGTCAACTTATGACCTAATTTTGGTGAAATCTAAACAAATTTGTCTCAAATTTAAATTATTATTTTTATAATTTTTGTTTTTTTATCTCTTATTAATTATGTTTATTCTTGCACACATCATTGAAGTTAAAATTCCCTATATCATAATATTTGTGTATATAGTTGTGATCATTTTGTTTAGATTCAAAAATTATTTGGAATTAATTTTAAAATAAAGCATTCAAATATCCTTATTAGTGGTTGAAGTTTAAATTGCATAAACATTAATATTTTAATGTGAGCTTGAATTGCAATTTTAACATTCCTATTTGATAAAAATAAAATCATTATTTTGTGAAGTTATATTTTTTTAGATTGATTAAATCATATATATATATATATATATATATATATATATATATATATATATATATATATATATATATATATATATATACATATATATATATATATATATAGTTACATTATATAAATAATTCTATAACATGGTCTTTGATTATCATAAAAAAAATCATAGGTTAACAAACATCACACAATTACATTATGTGTCTTTCATAATCTTCTCCTAATCTCTTTTCTCCCTAGATCATTTATATAACAAGATCAACTAAGAGTATGTTTGAGATAGTTATAGTGATATGAAAATGTAGTGGTAGAGCTGCCATAAAACTATTACCTAAGATGCAACCACTATAATTTATCAAATCATGATGAAAAATACAACTTTCTCACCACAAACTCTTCAAAATACAGTTAAAATATAGTTTTCCAAATGAGGCAAAAAATTACCCTAAATGCTACTTAAATCTTTTATCAAAGGTGGTTAATTAGATATTTTAGAAATCAATTCACTCTATTAATTCTATAAGATTTAATCTCTCTTATTTATGCTCCTTGAAAATCTCTCATGTGATCATATTATCTTATATATATAATATTAAATTTAATAATTAAATGAATATTTTTATTTAAAATGATGAATTTATATTATTTAATACTGTCTAATTACAATATCAAATTAAACTTTATGCCTCCAAAACATAACATAGCTCCAAGGGAATTTTGGTCACACAAATATTTATAAATAAGAGGCCAAGAGAATTCCAAACACATCATCTTCCAGTGATATCCATCTCTTCAGCCGAGGAATGAAACCCTCTTTTCGTCTGTTGTGGAAGGCTTGAAAGACGTTCCAAGATCTATTCGGCTTCAGTGATCTTTCTCTCTCCACTCAGAGCATGACGTTCCTCTAGTGACAAGGTCTTTGAAAGTTGTCAAGGAGAAGGGTCTTATGAAGAAAAGTATTAAGGCGATTATTAGAAAAAATGAGAAAGGTTCACTAAAAAAGCTACTCTTAGTGGGTAATGCTTATCCGTCTAAGAAATTCTTACGGTGAACATCAGTGTGACACACAGATGCATGTTAGGAATCCACTACCAAAGTCCCGATAAAAGAATAAATATGGGGAAGCCTCGAGAAGAGTAGACACAAAAGATTCTTCATAAACAAGCTAACCCAAAGATACGGAGAAAGAGAAATGTTGGGTGTGCTCCAACCATTGCTCAAATAGAAAATTGTACAACCAGCTATGGAACCAGAAGCTAGTGTTCCAACCTAGAATATATTTGAAAACTTAAGTTGAGTAAAGAAGAACAAATATACTGGTGAAGTTAAGCAATCTTTTCAGGCTCAATAATGCCAAGCTCTAGCTCCCCTAGTTAGAAAACTATATCTGAGAGTGCATCGGGTTCTAAGTTATAAAGGAAAGGGATGAAAAGGAACTATCAGCACGCCAAGGAGATCAACTCTCAGTAATAGTAGAACCAATCCAATCAAGTCTCGCTGTGAGCATCAGTGACACTTGGACCAGGTCCAAGAATCCACTATCAAAAGTCACAAAAGGTAAGTAAATTTGGGGCCAAAAGCCTCAGTGAAACTACCTTAAGAAAGAAGATGGTGTGATATCTAACCATACTCCCATAGATCCACCACAAATAAAACTTGTCAAGAATGGGTACCTAAGAAAAGAATTCTTATGAAGTTGATGATAATTGATACCCTAGAGAATCCTTTGGGAGATCTTGATCAATTTCACCCTCTTGGAAAGTGAATTTAGATTCATCTCTCTTAAAGGTGTCTATGTCGTGCTATGAACTAGAGATCCACCAAAGATACAACTATGAAATATAATTTCAAGAAGAAGAAAGAAATGAAGATATTATAAGCAAAGGTTGTCTATACGTACAAATGAGTCTTCTGCTCAATAATATCGATGGCGTAAGTCCTGAAGATTATCGCCTAATATCAGTTATTAAGAACTATTGAGCAAAATAGTATAACACTTTTTGAGTTCATTGAAAGATGAGAGAAAAGAATAAAGAGATGAAGAGAACCCCACCCATTGTTTATAAATGATGTTGCACTGGTTCAAGCACATACTTCTTTAAGACTGTCATCTGCTAACTAGGTAGCCAATCAGGTTTATAGACTTTATGTCTTAACTCCAGATTTCCAAGCCAGATGAAGAGGAAGATGATGCGTCATGCTAAGTGGAAACATGTATCATTCATGTGATGCTAGATGTTCCTTATTCAAAGTATTCAAAATGATAATTGGAGTTGAGCATTCTCTTTAAACCCAATGAAATTTTTCCAAGAAAGAAGCAAAAGTTAAGGAAATAATATCTAAATTTGGTATGATGGCTAGCGAGAATAATAATTGTTCAAATGAAGATTTATGTTCTCTTGATGGAGAAGTCAAATTCTTCAATAAAATCTATATGATGCCCATGAAATTAGTGAGTGGTTCTAAATCATCTAGCCAATTCTTTGAACTGGATAAAATGGTCTAAGTTCAACTAAAAGTAACAAAATATTTTCACTAAACAAAGAATGTGACATCAAGCAAAGGCGGGTCAAAAAAATTTAAGATTCATGAGGACATCATTTCTAAAGATCTAAAGAGAAGTCAAATTCAAGCAACATAATTGTCAACATCTTATTACATGTGAGAAAGATCCACAATTGAGTGTATATGATACCCTCTTGATGTTGAGAAATCTTCGAGAAACTTTGATATAGGCTCTCAACAATTTGAAGAGATAAAATGTTTATTTTGTTGAATGGTGTATGACTAAGGTTTTGTAAGTACAAAATCTTCTAGAGATCGCCTTCTCTAAAGAAGATCCTGTGCTTGGGATGACAAAACATAGTTGCCCTTTGCATGCTACTATAAGAGTGATAACATCATAATGAACTAAATTTTGATTGATCCAAGCTCTTCAATAAACTTATGAGCTTGCATGTATCAATGTAGCTGTCTCTCAATATTTAGCATCTTGGGAGAGATAAGCTAACAGTCCATGACTTCAATAAAATGGGAAAAGACTTTAAATACTTTCATCATATTGCTTAGATTTGGAGAGCTCTTGATGAAGATCAAATTCCACATTATATATGATGACACATCATCCATGGTCTCCACAAGGTCATCATTGGCCTAGAGAGAGAACATTAAATGTTATCTCAAAGTGTAGAAAATTTTAAAGTCATCAAAGAGAGAGAGCTGAAAAGAGTGCATGAAGTATAGCTTAAAACATAAGCTAATAAAGCTCTATTATGGTGTTATCATTTATTTTTTGATTGATAAATCAAATAAGATTTGCGGGGTGAACATCGAGGTGTGACATTTAGATTTTAAATTTAAGGTTCCACTTGAAAGGTCATAGTATAAAATTTTTTAAGGTGAACATCAGTGTGATACTTGGACCTTAAGTTCAAGAATCCACTATCGAAAGGTCCAAGTGGGAAGAAGCAAACATAGAGTTGAAATCTTTGTGGTTAAAAACATGTATTATTATGTATTATGTATAAAACATGGTTAAAGTTGGTTCTTTAAGGGAATTACTTTTCTTAAATTAATTTTTTACTAAAGTTAAAATTTAAGATATAACTTTTAAATTTTTAATTAACACCCAATTCATCTCCCTCTTGGGTGCTATAGTGACTCAAAAACATCAACCATAAAACATGTTTGAAAAGTTGGTTCTTTAAGGCAATTACTTTTCTTCAAGTTTAAAATTAAGTTTAAATCTCCAACTACATTTTATTAGAAAATCTAGAATTAAATTATTCATTTATCTTCAATGAAAATTTTTTAGTGTTATTTTATTTTGGATAAAATATTATCAAGATTTTATTTTATTTAAAATGAGAATTTTGGTGATCTCCACATATGATCCACGAGTCATATTGGGTTTATGAAGCAAATTCGACAGGCTTTGGATGCGATATCATGTAAATCAAAGTTTAAATACACTGGATGTCATCAAAATTATTTAAAATATTCTTCGATCGATGAACAGATTACGTTGTTGCATCCAAAACATCAGAATAACCTAAAATTGATATATGATATGTCTATATTATGACACGACTATGTAAAATCAAAATTAAATTTTATTTAACCTCTCTAATTGAATTAATAAATCATCTAATATATTTTATCACTTATCCTTAAGCACACAATCACGCAGCTATGTAAAGTTAATTAGATTCTTTTTGAATACTTTAGTTGCACATTTTCTTATTAAGATCATAAGATTTCTTTTCACTTATGCAGCTAGATGTCCTTCATCTATAATGAAGATAACTATTGCAATTAATTTCTATTTTAACATTCTAAATCTTGCTTTTTTATAGTTTAAGCATCTACATAGTAAACCATCTCATCCAGTCACTTGATAAAAGAGAAAAAAAATCCTAAATGCAATCTACTACTAGTATCCCACTAGTGGGAACCTTCTTAGTTCCACCTCCCTTACTTCTCCCACACGGAGATTGAAGGTCCAAGCCTCTTCCACACTATGATATAGCTCGATGATGTTCTCCCTACAAGCCATACCCATACTCAAAATCCATCACGTGCTCCCAGCTGACCAACCCAGCTCTTCAACCTTTCTCTCTCCCTCTATACACATTTCCAACCTCATCTCTTACACAACATCACTCACTGGCCATCAAGATCTAGATTCAAACTCCCCCGGTCAGAACCCTCCTCCTAGTTGCAGAGCCATAACCCAACCATTCCTACAAGTCACTAGTTCTCCCAAGATTTCTCCTTGTTTGTAGTAAGTTGTAGTTCAACTTCCTCCATCTCTTATGCCCATGAAACCTACATTTTTCCGGTGATCTCCACCCTTCTCTTGTGCCATACCAAGGCTGCTCTTGGGCAACAAAAGTTGACAAGCTACCCATCTCCTCTCCATGATCTCACACTTGCTCTTCCTTTCCAACAAAGACCACTAGCACTCCCCACTGGTTTTAGCACTTCTACCTTAACTCTAGAAAATGTTGCTTTAATCATTTATATGACACTGTTGGCAAGATGACTTGCAGGTCATGTTGTCACCAACGACATGCACAACATTTGGCCTCACCATCCACCTTGCAGCTAACCTACCTCCACTCAAGATTGCTTTTCACTCTATGGAACTCAAGCCTCATGTCATTCTTGTGCTCAAAGCCTTGATCAAATTTCTTTCTTTCAATTGAGAGGGAGATATCTACAACACAACCCTTGAATCCATTTTTTTTAAGAGGTTAGAGATGTTAGAATGCATGACTAGCATTGGATGAATCTATTTTAGATAATCAAGTACTTATCAAGCAACATATGCTTATTTCAAGCAATATTATAGTATTGACAAATAATGAATCTATTCATACAGATTCTATGTTCTCTCAAATAGGACAAACTATCCAACATGACGAAGCAGATTATACAAATTTAATACCACCGCCTGATCCATTTTCTCTTGATTTTGGAGAAAGTAGTAGTTTAGGAAGTAGTAGTTTTAGATTACCTAGAAGACAACTCTCATTTAATGAACATAAGAATGATCTTATTATCCAACCAAGAAGATCTATTGATTCAAGGAAAATACAATATTCTAATAATCAATTAATTTTAATGGATATTACATTTCACCCAAAAATCAAATATATATTTTATTAGAATCTTGAATCACATAGCTCTCATATAGCTTCTTTAATTCTATCAAATTTACAAATTCAACGAAGTGAACCATATATATAGAAAGATTATCATGGTACTAAACGTATTGTCATAACGAAGCTAATATTCTATTTGGTTTTTAGGGTATACATAATCGAAGATTAGATTTTCAACATATCCTTTTAACTGATGACACAGAAAAAGGATGAATTCTAGCATGAATGGATTTCCTACAACAACATATTGTTATCTTTACTGATTCTACTACATGAATTAATTCTTCTATTATCCCACAACATCATAGTTAACTTTCATAGTTATATCAAAATTGAATTACACATCCCTACTTATGAATCTATTCCTATTTATGCCTTATGCGATATCGGTAGTGATATCACTGTTTGTAAGCACTGTATCCTTCCTCCACATATTCTATTTGACACAGATAATTTACTCTTAGATACCTTTAATTGTATCCATACAATTAATAATTATTGGTCCAATCAATATATACTCCTCTCTGAAACCCTTATTAAAATACCACATCTTTGGTGTATGGATGATCCGGTCGATTTCATCCTTGGTAATAACTTAAGAATATGTTGTTGTAGGAAATCCATTCCAACCAGAATTCATTTTTTTTCTATTTCATCAGTTAAAAAGGTATGTTGAAAAATCTAATATTTGATTCTATATATCCTAAAAGCCAAATAGAATATTAGTTTTGTTATATGACAATAATGTTTAGTATCATGATAATCTTTATATATATATGGTTCACTTCATTGAATTTGTAAATTTGATGGAATTAAAGAAGCATCTATATGAGAGTTATGTGATCCAGCATCTAATAAAATAGATATTTGACTTTCGGGTGAAAAGTAATATCCTTGGTGATTTAGATCACATAATTCAACATCTTTCTCTAAATAAAGAATTTCTTCTTTATTATTTTCTATAATTTGAAAAAATAAAACTATTTATTTTCATGAGAAAATAGATCTTGGAATCATTTCTTGAAGGAGGCATAAATAGAATGAAACACATTTAAGTTAAAAGTATTGCTTCATGCAAAAAGTTTCACATGATATTTGCTTTCAAATGTAAGAAAATTTAAAAGCAATATCTCAGAAAATATAAGATACACAAGAGGATTGAGAGAGTGTACATCCTTATAATCAGCATATTATTAAAGAAGAGAGAGAGAGGCTCTTATCTATCAAAATCACAATCATCAAATACACATGATAAAGAATTATATAAAGGAAAAAAAAGAAAAATAGATTAAATTGATGCTTACTTTGCTCCAAGAACAAAACCTGGGTCACAACCATCTTTAAAAAGTGTTTTGGCATCTAAAGAAGTAGTAGACATGGCCATTTCTAGATGGTTTTGACAATTGTATTACATTCAATGCTTTAAATTCATCATTTGCTCAAAAAGCTAGATGCAATACTTTAATTGACGTTATGAACTTCCATCATATCACATAATGAGAATTAATCTATTGAGAGATTGCAAGAAGAATGTAAACTTTTAGTTGAATTTTATAGGCATTGTTGGAAGGAAAGTGCACTTTTGGTGATGGATGAGATGTTAGAAATTGAACATTAATTAATTTTTTTAGTTTATTGTCCATGAGTATCTTTTAAAATCTCATTGATTCTTACATTAAGAAAGATGCTACAACTCTTTGTTCTTTTCTTTATAAGTTGTTGAGTGGATAGGTCCATAAAATATTGTGCAACTTGTGATTGATAATACAAATTATAAAAGGAGAGTTATTGCATTAAAAAAAGAATATTTGTTGGTCTCCTTATACAACATTGCTTGAATTTGATTCTAAAGATATTGGTAGCTTGCCTTATGTAGTGGATCTTGATAATAAGACGAAGATAACAATATTAATTTATAATTATATTTTCCTATTATCTTGGTTGAGGAAAAAAGACAAGGGTGGGCTGAAATAATATGCCCAAGAGCTACTCATTTTGCAATAAATTTTATTACTTTGAAAAGTACATATGATCATAAACATGATTTGCAAGCTCTTCCTACAAATAAATATTATGTGGATTCAAAGTTAGCGATAACTATTAAAGGAAAAGAAGCATCTTCTATCAACATGGATAACAAATTTTGGAAATTTATAAATGTCTTAAATTAAAAGAGTTAGAAGAAGATATATGCTCATTCAAATGATAAATATAACTATAGAATATTTAGAAAATGAATTCAAAGAATTCAAAAATTATTAAGAATAAATATCTCTAATAATCAATTAAGTTTTCTTAGATGAATAAAAATATAAAGGCTCATTATAAAATAAAAGCATGAGTAATATATTTGAATTAGGAAAAGAATCTTAAAAAACTAACATCTTTATGATTATAAATATTAATGAATTGACATTAGATGATTTAATTTTTGTATATCAACATTAGATAATATCACAAACCTCATGACAGAATCTTATATTTAGAATTCTCAAACAATTTAGTATCTAGTGTAGGCTTACTACATCAATATGAAAAAATACCTAATGTTATTTCAAATAATCCATTAAGTACAAAAGAATATTGAATTAAGTGGACATGAAATAGAAATCTAGGTTGCTATAAAAATATAAATAGTTCACAAATGAACTATAACAAATATTATAACTATTTACCATTATAATCTTCAAGAAGATACATACAATTTGAAAATGTAGTATTTGAAAAAAAATGATTTATTGGTCTAGATAGTCAAAATGAAGAAATACTTGTTTATAATCTACTATAAGTACAATAAATAGTAAAAAATTATGCAAATTTTATTAAAAGTGAATTTCTGATATAGAATTAGATTCACTAAAAGAAAATACAAAACAATCAAATTAAGCAAAAATTTATAGTTCAAATATTTTGCATTATTTGTTATTTGAATATTATTGTGAATATAAAATTTTTTATGATATTCTTGATGGTAGAATTGATATATATTATAAAACTACTTAACCCATATAATATAATGAGTCAAGCATTTCTTCAACAATATCCATAGATATAATTATAGTGAAATTCTATTTGCTCGAAAAGTTAGTAGAAGCTTGTTAAAATGATTTACATACAATACAACAACAATAACAAATAATATTAATTAACATGAATCTTCGTCTCCATGTGTCTATTATGTGTCAAATTCTTATTTAATTAGTATATATCATTTTTTTTTATACATCTTAAAAGTCTTTTGTCTACCTTTTCTTAACATAAGGAAAATCTAATGATTTTAATATTTATCAGAGTAGGCTTTATGTGGCCAAACCATTGACTCTTAATCTTATCTGTTTATTGATTTTTAGAATTTGCATTCTATCTAGGGTATGCAAATTTTCATCTAAAATAGATCTTATGTTTCTCTTTATTATTGAACTTTATAAGTCATTTAATTCTTATAAAATCTTATAAATTTTTCCTTAAGTTTAAAATTTTTTTTATAAGGTGGAGATGTTCCTATTCAACCATCCAACTTGAATTATACTAATAACATCTCCATCTATTTCTGTCATTTTGAACAATAGGTAATATAATCACTCATCTTATTGACTTGATCACCTAAAGTTTATAAAACTTACAACTAAAATTACACTCCAAATATTATTTTGATCTACTTAAAATGAAAATTTGAATAAAGTTTATTATATAATTCAAGTTTTATGTACTCCCTCTCTAATCTTATCAACAAGAAGAATGTCATCTGACATGAAAGGTTTTCTTTTAAAATGCCTTATCCATAACAATTAAGATAAACTTAATGTTGATCCTTGATGTAATCCAGAAATAGGAAAATATTTTTCTCCTCCTTGTGTTTGGACAAAAATCTAAATACATATCTAATCTTGAATATAACCATATTAACTTCTTTCTATTACTCTCCAAAGAACATCTCTTGAGACTTTATCATAAGCTTTCTCTAAATCATAAATATCATATGTAGATCCTTCTTATTTTCTCTATGCTTTATCAAATCTTAACAAATGTATAGCATCCATGGTAGATCTACTAAGAAAAAATATTGTGAAACTTAAATCACATGTAAATGCTCATTATCTCCATAATTTTAATGTATGGCACATTAAAATTCCTCTATAATTTTTTCTTGTGCATCCTTATTAAATATAGGAAAAAATCTTTCTCATAAATCTTTAAATTAAAAAATTTGTAAAATTATGATATAAAGATTTACTTCTATTGGAATATTATTGATGACATTTCATTTTCTTTAAAAAATTCCTTCTTTTACTTCTGATGATAAAATGAAATTCTCTATTTTTTGTTTAGATTATTAAGTTAAAATCATATTTTAGATCCTTCATTGAAAAGTTTATTAAAATATCATCTATTTTTAAATATCTTTTCAGAAAAAAATTATTTTCATCATATACATCACTTGAACTATATTTACTTCTCTATCTCTTTGGTTTATAACTTATGATCATTCTTTGGTATCTAATCATTGTATAAATCACTAAAGGTAAATTTTTGCATCATATATTGCTCTTAGAATCTCTAGCTATTTTATATAATTCTTTGATTTACATCTAAACCAGTTTTATAATTGCTTCTTATTTTCTTATCTTTCTTGTGACTAAAATTAAAAAAGTTTTCCTTTTGATTCTCAAAACATCTTTAACTTGCTTAATTTCCTTGATATTAGATAATGTCTTCCTTATGAACATCCCAAACTCTAATTTCTTGTATCTTAAAAATATTTTTATTTATGTTCTTTAAGTGTCCCCATCAATCCTGGATAATAATTTAATTTATTTTTCTCTTACAACCTTTCATCTTAAAATCTAAAACTAATAGTCGATGTTGGTTAAATTTCACTTGGAATGACCTTAATCTTTTACAATATAAATCTATTTTTCTTATCAAAAAATAATCAATTGTTTTACTAGATCCATTTTTTATAAGTAATAATATGTTCATCTCTTTTCTTAAAATAGTATTAGCAACTACAAATCATAAGCTAAAGGCAAAATCTAATATGTTCCTTCTTGTTATCTGTATAAAATGAATACTTTTAAAATCTTCAAACTCTTGATATGTCAATTTAAATCTCAATATTTTTTCAAGAGGTATCTTTTGTATTAATTCTAATTCATTAAAAATTTTCTTTTGAAAATGATACTTGATAGAACTTATAATATTGATAATCTTAGTATCAACAATAATCTTTAAAGCTTTAATTCTATCTCCACATCTATTAATATTATTATCCTTCAAACTTTTATCTATAATCACACCTACACCATTTATAGTTTGACTTTTAGAATAAGTTTGCTATTTCAATCTCCTTGATCTCACCCATTTAGTTTCTTGAACACATAAAATATTTATCTTTATATGAACCATAATATATTTCCATTAATTTACAAGAAAATTAATATTCAAGATCTAATAATTCTAGTTTCATGGACTAACTTCTTTGATCATCCATAATGTAAAATTGCTTTAATATTTTATAGATGTAGTGGCTCTAACATTTCTTTGTATTCAAATATTCATTTCTAGAAACATTAAAATGATTTAAAGGATTCATGTCATGATTATTGACAAATTTTATGGTTGTCGATAAAAATAATATTGCATAGACTTGGAGCAATGGTAGTGTTAAACAATCTTTATATTCATAAAAATGATATAGTTGCACACCAATGGGTATGTTCAAAAATATAAATTCATGTACATGATCGTTATTAATAAAAGAAAATTATATAAGAAAATAAATAAACATAAATTGAACATAAAGAAGAAAATTTTACAAAATGATAATTTAATGAAAAATAAAAAATTTGTAAAATTTGGTTATGAAAGGGAAGGACATTATACTAATGAATGTCTAAAATAAAGAAAGTCTCGAATAAAATCTATTCAAATTATAGATGAACAAAATTAGAACCAATCTTTGATATCATCAAAATCGATTGAAGAAATCTATGAGTTATCGATCAAGGAAAATCTTATTGATCAATATTGTTACTCAAATAATGATTTAGAAGAATACTTATATTCGATTAAATGTTTGAACTTGAGCGATAAATAATATAGATGAAATTATAGATGACTAATGAATACATTAGACAATTAAGAAGATAAATAAAAAGATTAGAAAAAGAGAATTATCTTTAGGAACAAAGACTATTTTGATATGCTAATATTAAATTGGAAAAATCAATTCATTATTGCATTAGATAAGAATATCTATTGAAATAAATGAAGTTCAAGTACAAAAATTCCTTTATATAATTCTATAATATAAAATTAGGATTTATAAAAAATACCTCGCCCAAAAAATTTTTTGCATTTATTTTTTAGAGGAATCCAATTATTAATAAAAATATACTTTCGTAAAGGAATAGATAGCCCTATAACTTTAATGGGTATACGATGATAGAATTATTCATTCTAAAAAAAGTTTTATTAGGAGTAATTCAAGAAATTTATGTTAATAAAAATATGGTTTAATCTGCACCCTAATTCTGCTATAAATATCAATGATAGACATATAGATAGAAGTCTTACGCTTAAACATAAGTTAGATCGAGTTCAATTAAGATAAGGAAGTGTTGTTTATAGCATTACCAAGCAACATATGATTTGACTATTTTGATATCGCGGCATGGATGAGTTACGTGAGAATAATTTGTAACATCTCTTAAATGCGACCCAGATCTCATGAGAACTCTTCAGTTGAGCATGCTTGGGCGAGAGTAGTACTATGATGGGTAACCTCTTGGGAAGTCATCGTGTTGCACCAACTGTTGATGCTACCCATTTTATTTTCCTTTTATTTTTATTTTATTTTACTGCTGATGTCAGAAAACTTGGCAATCATCATCGACTCTGAAAACATCATCTACGGGATGCCTCGTACTGCAAATCACAAGCCACGGGCCCCACGCGGCTGATTCACACGTCTTGGGTAGAGGCCGCACAGAAATCTCCATTACTTCGCGCAAGATCGTCTAATTCGCCATTATAACCCCAATAAAAAGACCTCAGGCATGAGATCGCATATATGCCATAAAATCATTAACCGTATCTCCGATTTTGACTATTTTGAAGCCCTACTGTGGTACAGGCGGGTTTCACATGAGAACAATCTAACATCTCCGTAGGCGCATACACTAGATCCATGAGCTCTTGTTAAGTGTGCTTGGCGAGAACTAGGATGGGTGACCTCAGGAAGTCATCGTGTTGCACCATTGTTGATGCCACCCATTTTATTTTCCATTTATGTTTATTTTATTTTACTCGACACTTGGCGATTACCATCGACTCAAAAAATGTCATCTGGGTTACCTCGGTATGTAAAACATGGATGAGCTCGAGCTAATCGCACATCTGGTGGAGCAACGAAAATCGTCATAACTTCATGCACGATCGTCCGATCTGCCAATATGACCCCAATCCAGAAAGATCTTATGCAAGACGCATTGAAGTGTCGTGCATCTAGCGATTTCTCGATTTTATTTGAAGCCTACCATGGCATATATGGGTTCTTCATGAGAACAATTTGCAGACCATCTCCTGTAGCGAAGACACACCGATTTCATGAGAACTTTTTTAATTAAGCGTGCTTGGGTGAGTATATAATGGGTGACCTCTAGGAAGTCATCGTGTTGCACCATCTGATCGCATTTTATTTTCCTTTTATGTTTATTTTATTTTATGTTGATGGGGCTTCGTGGATCACCATCTATGAAAATGTCATCGATTGGGATGCCTCGGAGCATGAGCCGAGCCGCATGATCCGCATCGAGTGGAGTCACACGAAATTACCATAATATGTCGGGATGGTCATTTATGACAATCTGGAAAGATCTCGTGGGGTGCATGTCTGAGATGTGTTGAGCATCACGGTGGGATATGTATCTCGATTTGACTATTTCAAAGCCCATGGTACGATGGGTTCACATGAGAATAATTTTGCATGGTAGCGGCATCGGCCTCAAATCCCATGAGAACTCTTTAGTAAAGCGTGCTTGGAGATTAGTATTATGATAGGTGACCTCCTGCGAAGTCATTATGTTGAACCATCTGTTGATGCCGCCCATTTTATTTTCCTTTTATGTTTATTTTATTTTACCGCTGACGCAAGAGAACTCGGCGATCACCATCGTCTCCAAAAATGTTGTCCATGGGATGCCTCGGAATACAAATCACGAGTTGCGGGCCCCACACAGCTGATCCGTGCATCTTGGGTGGAGGCCGCACAAAAATTGCCATAACTTCATGCACGATCATCTAATTCTCCATTATCACCTCAATCTGAAAAGATTTTTTGGGTGCCGCGACATGCAAATGTGCGAGGCATCTGGGACCCATATCTCCGATTTTGACTATTTTGAAGCCTACTTGCGCGCGGGCGGGTTCCACATGAGAATAATTTACATCACATCTCCAGCGTACCGCACCAGTACACCACATCTCATGAGAACTCTTCAGTTAAGCGTGCTTGGGTGAGAGTAGTCCTATGATGGGTGACCTCCTGGAAAGTCGTCGTGTTGCACCATCTGTCGATGCGCCCATTTTATTTTTCTTTCATTTTTATTTTATTTTACCGCTATTGACGAAGAACTCGGTGATCACGACTCAAAATGTCATCCATGGGATGCCGGAAAAAAACATGCTGCGCAGCGGATGATCCGTGCATCGTGGCCGCGAAAATCCATAACTTCATGATCATCCGATTATGACCCCAATCGGAAAGACCTCCAGCGCCTGGCGTGAAGATGTGATCGGGGTATTTGGACTGTATCTCCGATTTTGGCTATTTTGAAGCCCTACGGTGACACGGACGGGTTTCACTTGAGAACAATTTACAGCACATCTCTAGCGGGTGCATTTGCACCAGCACACCAAGTCCCATGAGAACTCTTCAGTTAAGCGTGCTTGGGCGAGAGTAGTTCTATGATGGGTGACCTCCTTGGAAGTCATCATATTGCACCATCTGTTGATGCCGCTCATTTTATTTTCCTTTTATGTTTATTTTATTTTACCGCTGATGCCGGAGAACTTGGCGATCTCCATCGACTAAAATGTCGTATGTGGGATGCCTCGGACTACAAAATAAGAGTCATGGGCCCGACGTGACTGATCCCCACGTCTCGGGTGGAGGCTGCTTGAAAATCACCATAACATCACACCTGTCGATCGATTAGCGACCCCAATCGGAAAGATCTTCACGAGCACGATGTGACGTGTCGAGCTCATCTGGCGGGACATGTATCTCTGATTTTGACTATTTCGAAGCCCTATTGCGACACGGATGGGTTTTGATTGAGAATAATTTGTAGCACATCTCCAGCAGACGTGGCCGCACCAGCACACTAGATCCTATGAGAACTCTTCAGTTAAGCATGCTTGGGCGACAGTAGTACTAAGATGGGTGACCTCCTTGAAAGTCATCATGTTGCACCATCTGTTGATGCCACCCAATTTACTTTCATTTTAAGTTTATTTTATTTTAACGTTGACGTTGGAGAATGCAGCGATCGCCATCAACTCCGAAAATGTCATCCGTTGGATGCCTCAGACTACAAAACACAGGAGCCCCACAACGGTCTGCAACTTCGGGTGGAGGCATGAAAATCGCCATAACTTCCCTACGATGATTCACCATTATATGTCGAAATATCTCCAGGTGCACGATGAACATATTCCGGAGCTCACGGTGGGACCGTATCTCCGATTTCGGCTATTTCGAAGCCCTAATGCGGAACATACGGGTTTCACATGAGAACAATTTGCAACACATCCCAACTGGGAATGATTGCACACACCAAATTTCATGAGAACTCTCTAGTTAAGCGTGCTTGGGTGAGAGTAGTATTATTATGGGAGACCTCTTAGGAAGTCATCGTGTTGCACCATCGTAGATGTCAATTTATTTTCCTTTTATGTTTATTTTATTTTTCCAGCGTGGAGAACTTCGGCGATCACCATCGACGAAAAAAGTCATCCGTGTGATTACTGGCGCAAAAACCAGCGCGCGAGCGATCAGGTGCCTCGGCGGTGCGCAGTACCATAACTTCGCATGGTTTCGATCCACCATTATGACCCAATCGAAAGACCTCCACGAGTGAGCGATGCAGATGTGCCATGGCACACACGGAGAGACCCGATATCTGATTTCAACTATTTTAAAGCCTGGCGGTGGGTTACGCATGAGAACATTTCTGACACATCTCCGATTGCGATCGCCTAGCACTAGATCCCATGAGAACTCTTCAATTAAGTGTGCTTCGTTGATAGTAGTACTATGATGGGTGACCTCCTGAGAAGTCATCGCGTTGCACCATCTGTTGATGCCACCCATTTTATTTTCCTTTTATGTTTATTTTATTTTACCGTTGAAACCAGAGAACTCGACGATTGCCATCGTCTCCTAAAACGTCATCCGTGGGATGCCTCGGACTGCAAAACACGAGCCACAAGCCCCACGCGGCTGATCCGAGCATCTCAGGTGGAGGCCACACAAAAATTGTTATAACGTCACGCACGATCGTCCGATTCGCCAATATGACCCCAATCTGGAAGGATCTCTGCGGGGCGCATGACGTGCAGATGTGTCGCAGGCGCATCTAGCGAGACATGTACCTCTGATTTTGACTACTTCAAAGCCTTGCCTTAATATGGATTGGTTTCACATGAGAATAGTTTGCCGCCCATCGCCAGCGACAGAGATCACACCAACACACCAGATTTCATGAGAACTCTTCAGTAAGCATGCTTGGGCTAGAGTAGTACCATGATGGGTGACCTTCGAGGAAGTCATCGTGTCGCACCATCTATTGATGCCGCCCAATTTATTTTTCTTTCATATTTATTTTATTTTACGCGACACAGGAGAACTTCGGTGATGTGTGACTCGAAAACATCATCCATGGGATGCCTCGGGTACAAATCCGCTCAGACCCCGTGTGGCTAATCTCATCTCGGGTGCGGAAATCTCCATAACTTCATGCACGATCATCCAATTCACCGTTAAGACCCCAATATGGAAAGATCTCCGTGGGGCGCACTACGCATAGATGTGTCATAGGCGCATCTGGCGGGACCCGTATCTCTGATTTTGACTATTTGAAGTCTACTGGCGCGCAATTTCACATGAGAATAATTTTACACATCTCCGGCGCGCGCACGATTCCATGAGAACTCTTGATTAAGCATGGTTGGGTAGAGTGAATGTATGATGGGTGACCTCACCGAAGTCATCGTGTTGCACCATCTGATGCCACCCATTTTATTTTCTTTTCTTTTTATTTTATTTTACCAATGACGTCAGAAAACTCGGCGATCCCTATCGACTCCAAAAACGTCGTCCATGGGATCCCTCAGATTACAAAACACGAGAGATCACGGGCCCCGAGGCTGATCCGCGTCTCGAGGTGGAAGCACAAAAAATTGTCATAACCGCGCCGCGATTGTCAGATTCACCATTATGACCCTAATCAGGGAAAGACCTCATGAGGCGCCCTTGCGCAAATTAAAGACATCGCGGGACACAGCTATCTTCAATTTTTAGCTATACGCGGATGGTTTCACTTGAGAACAATTTACAACACATCTCTAGCGATCGCGACACCGGTCCAGAACTCTTCTTAAGCATGCTTGGCGAGTAGTATTATGATGGGTGACCTCCGAAGTCATCGTGTGCACCATCTGTTGATGCTATTTTATTTTCCTTTATGTTTATTTTTATTTTTGAAGAACTTCGATGATCGCATCGACTCAAAACATCTCATCATGGATGCCTCTGCAAAAAAACAGTTGGCCCGGCTGATCCCATGTCTTGGGTGGAGGCATGAAAATCCATAACTCATGCAATCGACCGATTCGCCATTATGACCCCAATCCAATATCTTTCGGGGGCGTGAGCATGTCGCGAGGGACATGTATCTCGACTATTTTGAAGCCTACCGAGGCATGGAGGGTTCCGTGAGAACAATTTGCACATCTCGTCGCACCACACCAGTTTCATGAGAACTCTTTGGTTAAGCGTGGGCAGAGTACTTGATGGGTGACCTCGACAAGTAAGTCATGTTGCACCATCTGTTGATGCCGCTGAATTTATATTCCTTCTATGTTTATTTTATTTTATCGCTGATGCCAAAAAACTCAGTGATCGCCATCGACTCTGAAAATATCATCCATGGGATGCCTCTTACTACAAATCATGAGGCTGCGGGGCATCGCGCTGCGATCCGGGATGAGGCTGCACAAAAATCATCATAACTTCGTGCACGATTGTCTGATTCACTATTATGACCCCAATCTGAAAAGACCATCGCGGGGTGCACGCAAATGTCGCAGCATCGGAGGACTGTATCTAATTTTGCCCCTACGCACGAAGGTTCATGAGAACAGTTTGCCGCACATCTCCAGCGGGCGTGATCGCACCACCACACCAGATTTCATGAGAACTCTTCAGTTAAGCATGCTTGGGAGAGAGTAGTACAATGATGGGTGACCTCTTGGGAAGTCATCGTGTTGCACCTTCTGTTGATGCCGCCCATTTTATTTTATTTTTATTTTATTTTTATTTTACCCATGTCTTGGGATGCCCTAAAACATGAGTGAGGGCCCCAATGATCCATGTTCTTGTGGCGCATCATTGTAACTTCTTGCCGCGATCTTCGATGCCATTATAACCCCAATGGAAAGATCTCGGGGGCACATGGCCGTGTACGGTGTATCTAGTGGGACCGTATTTCCAATTTCTATTTTGATTCCCTACCACGCGCAGACGGGTTCTGCATGAGAACAATTTGCGGCACATCTCGTCGATCGAACCGGCACAGATGAGAACTATTCAATTAAACATGCTTGGGAGTGAGTAGTATTATGATGGTGACCTCCTGGGAAGTCATCGTGTTGCACTATTTATTGATGCTACCCATTTTATTTTCCTTTTAAGTTTATTTTATTTTATGTATGACGCGAGAGAACTCGGTGATTACCATCGATGAAAAACACGATCCGCGGGCCCCACACAGTTGATCAGCGAGTCTCGGGTGGACGCCGCACATAAATCACAATAACTTCACGTACGATCATCCGGTTCGCCATTATGACCCAATCCGGAGAGATCTCCGTGGGGTGCACGATGCACAGATGCACCAGAGTGGCATCTGGTGGGACTTGTATCTCTAATTTTGGCTATTTTGAAGTCCTAACATGGCACGAGTTCCACATGAGAATAATTTTTGTCACATCTCCGGTAGTGCGGCAACAAGCACATCAGACTCGACAAGAACTCTTCAGTTAAGCGTGCTTGGGTGAGAGTAGTATCATGATGGGTGACCTCCTTGGAAGTCATCGTGTTGTACCATCTGTTGATGCCGCCAATTTTATTTTTCTTTTAAGTTTATTTTATTTTACCGCTCACGCTTGAGAACTCGGCGATCGCTATAGACTCCGAAAAAATCATCCATGAAATGCCTTGGATTGCAAAACACGAATCGCATGCCCCACGCGGCCGATCCGCACATCACGGGTGGAGGCCGCACGAAAATTGCCATAACTTTGTGCATGATCATCCGATTTGACATTATGACCCTAACCTGAAAGATCTCCTCGAGACGCATGATGCATAGATGCGCCTTACGGGACCCGTATCTTTGATTTCGCCTATTTTGAGGCCCTGCTGCATCACGGACGAGTTTCGTATGAGAATAATTTGCGGCACATCTCCAACGGCTGTGATCGCATCAGCACACCAGATTGCATGAGAACTCTTCAGTTAAGCGTGCTTGGGCGAGAGTAGTACTATGATGGGTGACCTCCTAGGAAGTTGTCGTGTTGCACTATCCATTGATGTTGCCCATTTTATTTTCCTTTTAAGTTTATTTTATTTTACCGGCCAGAAGAACTCGGCATCATCATAAAAACGTCGTCAATGGGATGCCGGACTACAAAACCGAGCAGCGGGCCCCACAGGTGACCACAAATGCATACATGCTATAATCAAGATCTCCATTACATGAAGATCCCAGTGGGATCGTTTCTCTTATTTGATATTTTGATGCCCTTCTTGCGATGGGTTCATGAGAAAATTTTGCATGACATCTCCGCAGGCGACCACACTAGCACAGATCCAGAACTTTCGGTTAAGTGTGCTTGGGCAGAGTAATTGATGGGTGACATCCGGAAGTCTTATTGCACCATCTTGATGCGCCCATTTATATTCCTTTAAGTTTATTTTATTTTACCTGTGGAGAAATCGACCATCGCCATCGACTACAAAAACATTGTCCATGGGATGCCTCAGACTGCAAAACATGAGCCGCGGGCCCCATGCGGCTGATCCGCGTGTCTCAGGTGGAGGCCGCAGGGATGTCATCATAACTTCGCACACAATTGTCCGATTCGCCATTATGACCCCAATCAAAGATTTGCGCCGGCGTCAAATGTGAGATGCATCTAGCGCGACACATATCTCTAATTTTTGAAATTTTGAAGCCCTATGTACGCAGACGGATCGCATGAGAACAATTTGTGGCACATCTCCGGTGGCGTGACCACACAAGCACACCAACCTATGAGAACTCTTCGCGTTAAGCTTGCTTGGGTGAGTAACTATCATGGGTGAACTCTGGGAAGTGGTTGTGTTGCACCATCTGTTGATGACGCTCATTTTATTTTCCATTTAAGTTTATTTTATTTTAGATCGGAGAATCGGCGATCACCATAGACTTCAACAATGTAGTCCACGGGATGCCTTGGACTACAAAACATGAACAGCGGCGATGCATCTCTCGGGTGGAGGCCGAAATCGGCATAACTTCACGTCATCCAATCGACATTATGACCCTAACGAAAAAATCTACGCGTTGATGAAATGGGCTTGGAATATCTCGACTATTTTGAAGCCCTACCACACGAGCAGTTTCATGAGAATTTATGGCACATCCCCACTGCGTGCACCAGTCACACTCCTTAAGTGTGCTTGGAAATATCATGATGGGTGAACTCTTGGGAAGTCATCGTGTTGCACCATCTGTTGATCGCCCATTTTATTTTCCTTTTAAGTTTATTTTATTTTCAGGCGTTGGAGAACTTCGGCGATTGTATCGACTCAAAATGTCATCAATGGGATGCCTACTACAAAACATGAGCCGTGGCCCCAGCGGTGATCATCTCGGTGGAGGCCACATAAATCACCATAACTTCAAGGGATTGCTCACCATTACGATCCCAATCAGAAAGATCTCTGGGACGACGCGATGCACCATAGTGACCCATTCTCCATTTTGGCTATTTCAAAGCCTACCATGGCTCATATAGGTTCCCATGAGAATAATTTGTGACATCTCCATTGGCAGAACAAACACCAGATCCCATGAGAACTCTTCAGTTAAGCGTGCTTGGGCGAGAGTAGTATTATGATGGGTGACCTCCTAGGAAGTCCTCATGTTGCACCATCTGTTGATACCACTCATTTTATTTTCTTTTTAAGTTTATTTTATTTTACTGACGATAGAACTCGTGATGCCATAGACTCAAAAAATATGTCCAGGATGCCTTGGACTACAAAACATGAATCGTTCATGGTGATCGCGTCGGTTGGAGGAATGAAATCGCATAACTTCATGCACATCGTCGGTTCAACATTATGACCCTAACCAAAGATCTCGCGGGCGCGATGCTTGGGATCGTATCTCGATTTTGACTATTTGATGCCCTCTGCCGTGACGAGTTCCGCGAGAAACAATTTGCGACACATCTTTAGCGGGCGTGATGCACCAACACACCAGGTCGCCTGAGAACTCTTCAGTTAAGCGTGCTTGTACGAGAGTAGTACTATGATGGGTGACCTCTTGAAGTCGTTATTGCATATGTTGATGCCATTTTATTTTTCTTTTAAGTTTATTTTATTTTATCTGATGTAGAGAACTCGATCACCATAGACTCAAAATGTCATCCATAGGATGCCGGACTACAAAATGAAGCCCCACATGGCGATCAGCGTCCGGTTGGAGTAGAAAATCAATAACTTCGATCATTTGACATTATGACCCTAACCCGGTAAGATCTCAATGGGGCATATGATGCGCAGATGCGTATAGCGGGACCCGTATCTCTGATTTTGGCTATTTCGAAGCCTACCACTGCACGGATGAGTTTCGCATGAGAAAAATTTGCGGCACATCTCGGGGTGCGACGCACCCACCATGCGTGAGAACACCTTAAGCGTGCTTGGGCGAGGTACTATGATGGGTGACCTCCAGGAAGTCATCATGTTGCACCATCTATGATGCCGATTTTATTTTCCTTTTAAGTTTGATTTATTTTATCACTAACATCGAGAACTCCGATCTCATCGACTCGAAAACTTCATCCATGGGATGTCTCTGCAAAACAGTGAGGACATTGCCGATCATGTCTTGGGTGGAGGCCGAAATGCCATAACTTCATGATTCGATTAGCCATTATTATGAGATATCTCCATGGGCTACGATGCGTAGATGCTCGGACCGTATCTTTGATTTCGGCTATTTGGAAGCCTTATCGTGGCATGGATGAGTTCCACATGAGAATAATTTAAACACACTGGTAGCGACTTTGACATCAGATGAGAACTCTTAAGTCAAGCATGCTTGAGATAGTACTATGATGGGTGACCTCAAGTCATCATGTTGCACCATCTATTGAAGCTGCCCATTTTATTTTCTTTTTATTTTTTTTTATTTTTATCGAGAGAATTTATATATCGACTCCGAAAATGTCGTCCATGTCGAAAATGGAAAATTCACTTAGTAAATTTGAGTATGCTAAATGAAATTCCAAAATGTGTTTAAAATCTTTATATTTTGATTTTGTTTTGAAAATAGACTTCACTTTAGAAAATATGGTATGCTAAATAATGAGGTTCAAAAGTGTTTCTTTTGTTTTAGAAAGGGAGACTTCGTTTTAGCAAATGTGGTATGCTAGAATGAAGTTCCAAATGTGTTTTGAAAATTTGTGGAATGAAAATTTCACTTAACAAATTTGAGTATGCTAAATGAAATTTCAAAAAAGTGTTTCAATTTTTTATTTTTGAAAAGCAAATGTGGTATGCTAGAATAAAGTTCCAAATGTGTTTTTGAAAATTTTGTGGAATGGACATTTCATGTAGAAAATTTGAGTATGCTGAATGAAATTCCAAAAAAGTGTTTCAAATTTTTATTTTTGGAAAAAGGAGACTTCATTTTAGCAGATGGGGTATGCTAGAGTGAAGTTCCAAAAGTGTTTCTTTTTTTGTTTTAGAAAAGGGAGACTTCGTTTTAGCAAATGTGGTATGCTAGAATGAAGTTCCAAATATGTTTTGAAGAATTTTGTTTTTGTTGATTTTGAAAAGAGAGATTTCCATTTAACAAATTTGGGTATGTAAGATGGAAATCAATTATGTTTCATTTTCCAAAGATGTATTTTTTTGTGTGATTATTGCTTTTTGAAGAGGAAATCCCAACCAAATCATATATGGAATATGTTAAGTGGCATTTCAAAATAATGTTATTTTATTTGGAAATGAAATTTCCATTCAATAGATTTTGGCATATTGAATGAAAATATTCATACGTGCTTTTTGAAAGTTTATTTTTGATTTTGATTGGAAATGGGACCTCCATTCAATAAATAAATATGGGTATATTGAATGGAGAGGTTTCATATGTGCTTTTTGAAAATGTGAAAATTTCAACTAACACATGTGGAATGTGTTGATTGAAATTTCAAAGTTGTGATTTTGCTTGAAGATGTAATATCCATGTAACACATTTGGATATTTTGAATGGAAAGGCCCATCTTCAAATTTTATGCTCTTGAAAACATGATTGTTCAAATTTTATGCTCTTGAAAACATGTAGAAGTCTTCATCAAAATAAATTGAGTGAAGTTCATTTGTGCTTTTAGAAAATGTGATTCTTGGAATTTTATTATTGAAAATGAGGTCTTCACCAAAATAAATTGAGTTGAAGTTCATTTTGCTTTTTTAGAAAATGTGATTGTTGGAATTTTATTTTTGT
Organism: Cymbidium sinense; assembly: GCA_021442155.1. Lineage (NCBI taxonomy): Eukaryota > Viridiplantae > Streptophyta > Magnoliopsida > Asparagales > Orchidaceae > Cymbidium > Cymbidium sinense. The sequence goes on along the minus strand of CM038219.1, from coordinate 81,303,295 downwards.
AAAGATGATCCTACATATAACAATCATGAAGATTGTTAGATGAAGGTGACTTAAGAAAATTTTATGCAAAACATTTTATTATATGCATTTTGAAAGTGTGCTTTTTGAAAAGCAAGATTTTTATGATGGATTTATTTTATCTTTATTATTTTAGAATGAACCTTTCCTTACCATTAAAAATGGTAAGGAGGAAGTCTTTAATTAATTCTTTTTTATTAAGCTTTATTTTCTCCAATTGGGAATTTGAGGGGTTTTAAGACCAACAAGATGATGTCCTAAAACTAAAGAGGTTGGCTAGCTTAACTTAAGGATGAAATAAGCTAAGTGCCACGAAAGAAAGATAGTCTTAAATTCATACAAAAGTACAAACCCACTATCGATACTTGGAGACAATGATCATTTACCAAATATTGAGAGAGGAACCATCCCTAGCGGAGTCGCCAGAAATATCTATGGTGAAAAATATTTTAAGATTTCTAAGAGGTATACTTCTATCTTCAATCTATGTGGAATAAAATGAAGATAGAAATATACACTTTATGCATTTTGGACACCACGTAGATCCGTAGATGTTCTTATTGAGGGTAATTGGGTACAACATTGAGTAGAGGTGTACTATCTCGAAAGATAGAAGTCACCACCCTACAATGGACCTAATCACCTCAATAAGGACTCTAAAACAATGGGTCTACATATATGCGAGATTCTTGCATTACTTTACATGAAAAGTAAAGTATGATTTATTTTGTCGTTCATTAAGTTTCCAATGGAAAGCCCCATAGTTAATCACATCCTAAGGAAGGGATTCCTTAGGAATACTCTCGATTAGGTAAATGATCTCTAAGATTTCAATAAGTAGGACTATCAATAACTTAGTTTATTTTAGCAAATCAAGTGGGATCGATCATGAGGAGGGAGTTCTTATGAAGCCTAATGAAGATGAGTATGTGATGTTTGAAGCCTAGTAAACATCTTGAACTATCTTATGGTTGGCTTTACATTTTTTGAAATTGAATTATTTATTTGTGTTGAATTTTTATTAGAAGTTTAGGACTTATAATTCCATACAAGGTTATGGAAATGCGAGAGGTGAGGATTTATGCTTATGGCCCATAGAAGGGAGAAGCGACCTAACCTAAATCTAGAGCTTTGGCAAGGGCCAAAAGCATGACCTAAATCTAAGGCAAAAAGAATTTGGTTTACCTCATGAGAGGACAAATCACTCAGCTTGGACTTACAATGCTGAGGTGGCAACTAACTCCTTCTATGATTTTAAATTCATGTAGGCAAGTCATATGCTTTATGTAAAATAGCTAGGTTGTTGTTTCTTTTAGAAATAGACTAAGTTCTTAAACTCACTCCCTAAGAGACTAGATCATGTAATGGTATAAAAAAATGACCTATATCTAATGCAAAACATATTACATTTTACTTTCATTTTTGGAAAATCATTTGACTGCTTATAGGATTCATAAGCTAATGTATGAGAGGTAATATTATGGGCCAAAATCAAGAGAAGGGGAGGTGTGTTTCCACCATGGCTCTCAAAGGTCAAGCCAAGTTCTGCAAGGTGGAAGTCTTCCAATCAAGAGTGAAATAATATGCTTTTATGCATGATGTTAGAAAAGAAATACTCATTATAGAGTTACTAATTCTTTTATCTTGATTTTTAGCCTAAGCATTAGGTGAGGTTATGAGTTATTTATTTTTAATTTTGAGTTGATTAATTTGGTAGAAGATTTATTTTTCCCTAAGATCCTAATTATGGCCATACATCAAAGTAAGGAAGAAACTAGGAAAACATGCCATCTTAAAGCACAAGCTAAACAAACATCAAACATTTTATAAAGCTAGTGCAAAAGAATAAGAGGCCATTTGTGGTCTGGCTCCACTGCACAAACCCAAAAATAAATTGGGTAGTCGAGCTCTATCCTTATACAACTTGGATTACAATTGAATTACTTTACAATCAAGTAAGAAAATTCATGTTATTAGGGTCTTCATTTCTTCTCTTCTTCTTTCTTCTTTCTTCTTTCTTCTTTCTTCTTTCTTCTTTTGGTTACTTCTTTTGGATGGTTGGAAGGTGGTTGCTCCAAAGGCTTCACATGGTACATAAGATGAAATCTTATAACCAATGCTCATCCTAATCCCCATAACATTCATTCCAAAACTCTAATTGCAAAATTACATGAGAAAAGTAAATCTAATTAACACTTGCAAAACAGTGATTAGCTTAACAAATCATACAAATTTCAAGCATGTATATTGGACTTAGCAAACATTGGTAACCAAGTCTACTTGGCTTATTGATTATGCTTAGAAATACACAACAAAAGCATTTATATTTTTATTAAGCACAATCCCCTGCGAAAATAATGGTTAGACTAAGATGAACCATTCATTCTATGCATACACTAACATCTAGACTAGAAATAATATATCACAAAACAAAAGCAAACATCAAGCCATGATACCTAAAGCTAGAAGTTGTGACTTAACAATGTGTGCTTTAAAGGTTTGTGTGGTATGCTTAGCTATGGCTTTAAAGCTTAGATTTTCTAAGTGTGAAGATGTTCAACTTAGATGGGTGGTTTCAATTAAGTGTTTAGTTGATTTGGATGATTTTTATTTGGTGATTTATTTTGGTTTAAGTGAATCCTACAATTAATTACTAAGTTATAAAGAGATCGAAAAGAAAAGAGAACTTCTCTTTCCTTCCATACCTTAAGTAATTTCTAAAGTGGATTCATATTTGATTTTATTTAGTAAATATTTTATTATGTGTTTTTATTAATCCTAAGTTTAGATTTTCCTAAACAAACCTATTCAAAAGAAAGGCATTTTAAGATTAAGTAAAGTTAACTAATATTACAAAATACACATCACTTCATTTCTTTCCCAACATGTACAACTTGCATCTGAATGAATCTAAAGCATACCTATACATACAAATGGAAATATTTAGCACACTTTATGATGAATGCTAAGAAATGTTACTTAAGAAAATTGGAATGTTTTATGATGCATGATTTTCATTAAGTAGAAAAGAGGGGTTTCATTTATCCATTATTCACATGCACATGTATATGTATGAAAGGCATAAGTGAGTGCAGCCATTATTAGCACCGGTGTAAGGTACAAGACCTACTTGGTCAACTTAAAACCTCACAACCCTGGGGTTGTTCAGACTAATATACCACTTTCCTTAAATTCAAACACATGAATAAAAGAAATGAATGGAAAAAAGCAAGATGCAAAAAGTTTGTATTTGTTTGTTTAATTTGTTTATGCAATTTATATGTACAAGTGTGGATGTCTTTCTTAGGTAATAGCATAGGAATGGATAGGAATGAGGTTAGACAAGTGTTGTGTTCTTTTCAAAGAACTATACACTTTGTCAAATCTATTCAAAACTATCTTTGAAAGAAAGAGAAGGAAAACCACACTATGCACATCTTCATATTTATATCCACATGCAAGCTTATAAATAATTATAAGTAGCAGACTTTCAATTTTAGGTGTTTGAGTTATATTATTTTGAAAGTAGTTTTCGATTTAATAGTGATAATAGTCATTCATATTTTACTTTAGCCAAAAAAAAATACAATTTGACATAAAGAAAACATTTCATTTTGATTTTGATTTTTAAAAGATATGAATGCATGAATTTCATGACATACACATTTAGCATGCTAAGAAAGAAATAAAGTGATGAAAGCAATGTAAATTCATTCACTATAATTAATTTCTAAAAGCAATGCTATGAAATAAGAAAGTTTAAAGTGAATCAAAGTTTGTTTAATGTAATTTTGTTTTGAATTTTTTTTATGTTTGATTTAGAAATGTGAAAGAATGTTTGCTGGTCCTAACCCATTTCCCCATGTGTAAGGAATTTTAGTTTAATCTTTAGATGATTAGATGATATTTATATTTTTTTTAGGTTAATGTATGAGTTAAGTATGTTAATTACCCCTTACCTACACCACCTTAGCATATTTAATCAAATAATTATGAGCCAATGATATGACATAAAATCACACAAGAAATTTAAATCAGCAATGAACCTAAAAAAGGGTCTAATACATTTGGCTCATGATTAATGATTAATTAAGCTAAGGGGTTTAAGCTAAGTACTTTGATAACCCATCTCACACATGTGAGTTGGATTTTGATTTTAAATAATGCATTTAGTTTATTGAACACCTAAGCATACTCAAAGTGAATTAGTTAAGTTTTGGAAGGTTTTAGAATTTTATCAAATTGATTAGGTAGGTAATTAATGAATTAATCCTTAATTAAGTTTAGAAAGAAGAAAGAGGCGGTTTAAGGAATAGCTTAAGGAAAATAACCAAGTATTATTCCCAAATCTTATGTTCACTTAAACAAACCTTAATTAACTCAATCAAGGGGTTAAACCACTAATTACACACTTAATTAAACTTAATTACATTAAGAGGATAATTAGAAATTAATCTAGCAATTCCTCTAATTAAACCATCAATAAATCCTAAGAAAATTAGGGGATTGCAATTAATCAGTGGGGTAATTAGAGAGTAATTAGCAAAATCAAATTTCCAATAAAACCCAAATCAAAAATAACATAGTTCAAAATTCATTAAAATCAATTTTATAATATTCTAGATTTAAATACCTTTCATATGCAATTTATTTCACATTTTTCTAATTTTTCTACACTTATATATGAATTTTTGAAGTTTCCTTTCTTAATTAAGTAATTAATCACTTAATTATAAAGCTAATCCCGTCGGCCCCGTGGAGGCTGACGCGGCACAGACTTTCCATGTGGCACAACTAGATTCGCTATTTAAGTTATCACATCATAGCATCGCGTTAGCGGCGGTGCTACGTGCTTTCTCCCTGTCCGTATGATCAAGGATCGGACGGCTAAGGATAGATTCGTGGTTCTAAAGGGATTAAACGACAGATCCTACGTGTTTCAATCATGGTCGTCCATTCAAAACATGTGGATGGACGGCCCATGATTCTTCCTTGAGATGCGTGAGAGATGGCCACCGCCATCTTCCATGGTATGATCCAAACTCGATTTAGCTCAGATTGATCTCAAATTCAACCCACACCACCACCATGCAAGGGAGATCACATCTAACTGCTGGAATCTCATGAGATAAAACTTCACTTCACAAAGGACCAGACCATGGCTAGATTGAGCTCTATTTAATGGCTTACCTCACCGGAGGCTATCAACGACACTCGATTCCTTTGGAGAAGCTTTGTCTAGTGGAGATGAAGCTTTGTTAAATTTTGGAGGTTTTAAAATTGGGTAGATCCTTCTACAGGCCAACTCCACCTTCAACTCCTTGTGACTTTGATCGAAGTGTACCTCCCTTGCTTTTGGAGCTTGGGAAAAGGATTGGGTGAACTCGATTGAGTTCCCTGATGGGGCTTGTAAAGTTAATTGGCTTGAATATGGGTAAATGGGATTTCAAGTGGAGCTCCCTATTTTTAGCTAAGAAAACTAGAGAAGGAGAATTCTAACTCACTCTAAGAAGCTTGGGAAGACTGTAATGGCTTGCTCTGAGTTCCTATGTTTTAATCAAATAGGGCTGAATGAAATTCAAGTGAAATTAGGGGGAGTACATCTCCCCCTAGAGCAATCAGATGGTCGAGCCTTCTCTTGCCATTTTGATCCAATTGAGCTGCTTGCTGGGTTTGTTAGGCTGTTTGATGTGTCATTGCATTCGGTTTGGCCAGAGGAAGGTAGTGGAAGAGTGTCATGTTCTTGAAATGGGTGGAGGAATGATTCCCATGTGGCCATGTTCAAGCAAGTGGTCGGTTTGACCTTAGGCTAGGTTGGGCTGATCCAAACCCATTGGGTTAGGTGCACCACACTCACTACTGTCCACTTGGTCCACTAAGAGTGTACCAAGTGGCCATGAAGAGGATTTGACCAAGTTCCTTGTGCATTTGGCCAAAAATTACCCTATGGCCTAGGGGTAAAATGATCATTTGGCCTTGATTTCAATTTGGGTATGTTTGATATGTTTGAAAAATGGGTTAGGCCATGTTTCATTGAATTTTGAGTTGGTTTGATATGATTTTGCTCATGTTGACCTATTTAGGTCAAAATGGGTCAACAGGTCAAGTTGATCAATTGGTCAAATTGGGTCAAACCAAAGGTTGGGTCAAGTTCATATGACCATTTTAAATATTTTGGTAGCTTTAGTTTGATTCAATTTGGTTTCGGTTCAATTGAGTTCATTTAGGTCTAATGGGTCAAGTTGACCAAATTGACCCATTTATTTTTAGGTCATGGGTTGGTGTATGCTTGGTTGGTCATATGTAATGGATTGATATCATTGTTTCCAATCAAATTGATTTATATTTGAGTTTGGTTCAATTTGACCTTTTAGGTCAAGTTGGGTTCATGGTCAATTAAGCTAGGTTAGGTCTAGTTGGCCAATTGAGGTTTTGCTCAAGTTCAACAATCATTTTAGAATGAACTTGACCCATTGGTTTCAGTCGATTTGGCTTAGATTAAGTTTTGACACATTTTGACTTTTAGGTCAGGTTGGGTCAACTTGGGTCAAGTGGCCAATTGGACTAGGTTAGGCTTAAATGTTGACTTGGTCAAGTTCAAACATTGATCATAATTGAGTTTTGATCAATGGTTTCAATCAATTTGGCCTATGGTGGATTTTAGCTAGTTTAGGTTTTATTTTGGCTAAGTGTTGACTTGGTCAACCCAGGTTTGACTTAGTTTGACCGGTTTGAGTGATTGATCATCTCATGATGATTGTTGATCATGATGAGAGGCTTGGGTGGGCTTAGTTCAATCCAATTTGGTTATGATTAAAATTTGGCTCATAAGGGTACTTTAGGTCACTTTGGGTCAAGTGAGCCTAAGTGAGTCAAATGACTTGGTCAAAGCTTGATTTGATTTGATTGAACTCACATATGGACTTATGATTGAAATATAAATCCATTTGCAAGTGGTTTGAAGTCAAATGGGTTTTGATTCATTTGACAATTTCAAGTTCAAAAGGGTGAACATGAGTTTGACTTGGGTTTGAGTTTTGGATTTAGTTTTGGTTTGGTGATTGAAGTTTACATTTATATTTGGATTCATGATTAAAGGATTGATTGAATCATGAAGAAAAATCAAGTTTGGCTTGATTTAAAATTGATTTGGCTAAGTTCAAGATTTTGACTTGAAAGGCTTAGGTTGGATTTTGATTGAATTTGAGTTTGATTTTGGAGTTGGTTTTGGTTGTTTGAATTTATATATCATTTATATATGTGAATATAAATAAAATATAAATGGGTTATGAGAAAATTTCAAGAATTTGAAGTGATTTGAACTTGAATTAGGCTAAGTCCTTAAGAGGGAATCAAAAGTGACTTAGGAAAGATATTTGATTTGGGTTTGAATTTTGGATTTAGTTTGATTGATTTGAATTTATATTTCATTTATATATGTGAATATAAATGAGAATATAAAATGGGTTGTGAGAGAATTTCATAAATTTGAATTGATTTAGATTTGATTTAAGCTAAGTCCTTAAGAGGGAATCAAAGTGACTTAGGAAAGATTTTTGATCTGGATTTGAATTTTGGAATTTGATTTGATTGATTTGAATTTATATTTCATTTATATATGTGAATATAAATGAGAATATAAATGGGTTGTGAGAAAATTTCATGAATTTTAATTGATTTAGATGTGAAGGCTGAGTCTCTAAGAAGGAATCGAAAGACTTAGGAAAGATTTTTGATTTGGATTTGAATTTTGGATTTAATTTGATTGATTTGAATTTATATTTCATTTATATATGTGAATACAAATGAGAATATAATGGGTTGTGTGAAAATTTCATGAATTTGAATTGATTTAGATTTGATTTAGGCTAAGTCTCTAAGAAGGAATCAAAGGACTTAGGAAATATTTTTGAACTTGGAATTTCAATCATAAGCTTCAATCATTTGGAATTAATCATGGGTTTCAATCATTTGGCATTGATTTGGGTTTGGAGAAAATCAATTAAGCTATAATTGATTTAGTTTTGATGTTGATTTGATTTGGAGTTTGGCTTGAAGGAAGGAAGTGAGGAATGTGGTTCAAGCTATAGGGTAGGCAATTTTTTCTAAAACACTAAAGCATGACCTATTCTTATGGCTAACTCTTCTAAGTCTCTAGGGCTAGGTTGAATGTCCACCTAATCACTAGATGTGTCTTACGACTAAGGATCTCTTAAAGACTAAGAGGAATCCTATGTCTAAGGTGGAGGGGTTGAGAGATCATCCTAAAATGAGGTCAACACACCCTAACATCCAGTCTAAAATAATACATCACAAAATAAAACATACATCATACCATTGTTGACCTCATTTTTAGAATGATCTCTCAACCTCTCCATCTTAGACATAGGACTCCTCTTAGACACTAAGAGTTTCTTAGTCTTAAGACACTTCTAGTGATTAGGTGAACATTCAACCTAGCCCTAGATACTTAGAAGAGTTAGCCATAGGAATAGGTCATGCTTTAGGGGTGTTAGGAAAACCTGTCTACCCTGTAGCTTATACCAAATTCTTACTTCCTTCCTTCAAGTCAAACTTCAAATTCAAATCAAACTTCAAATTCAAATCAACCTCAAATCCAAATCAACTTCAAACTCAAACCAATTCCAAATCAAATCTCAAATCAATTCCAACTTAATTGATTTTCTCAAACCTTAAATCAATTCCAATGGATTTTTTTTTAAATCATGAATCAATTCTAAATGATTGACATCCATGATCAATTCTAAATCCAAAACCTTTCCTTAAGCCATTTCAATTTCATCTTATGGGCTTAGCCTAAATCAAATCCAAATCACTTCAAATTCAAAATATTTTCTCATAATCCATTTATATTCTCATTTTTATTCACAAATATAAATGAAAAATAAATTCAAACACCCAAAACCAATTCAAAACTCAAATCCAAATCTAACATAAATCCAACCTAAACTCTCTCAAGTCAAATTCTTGAACTTAGCCAAATCAAACTCAAATCAATTCAAACTTTTGGATTTTCTCTTCAAACAATCAATCCTTCAATCATCAAATCAAAATTAAATTCAAAACAAACCCAAATCAAACCCATGTTCATCCTTTGAGCATGAAATTATCAAATGAATCAAAACCCATTTGACTCCAAATCACTTGCAAATGGATTTATATTGCAATCATTAAGTTCATATGTGAGTTCAACCAAACTTGAATCAAACCTTGATCAAGTCAATTGCCCCACTTAGACTTACTTGACCCAAAGTGACCTAAAACACCTTTTTGAGCCAAATTCTAATCCTACCCAAATTGGATTAAACAAAGCCCATCTAAGCCTTATATTGTGAGCAACAATCATCAAAAGATGATCAATCACATAAATTAGGTCAAACCAAGTCAAACCAAACCTTCGACCAAGTCAACATTTAGCCTAAATGAAACCCAAACAAGCCAAAATCTGCCATAGGCCAAATTGATTAAAACCATTGATCAAAACCAATCTATGATCAATGATTGAACTTGACCAAGTCATCATTTGAGCCAAACCTAGTCCAATTGGCCACTTGACCTAAGTTGACCCAAGTTGACCTAAAAAGTCAAAATATGTCAAATCTTAATCTAAGCCAAATTGATTACAAGCAATGGGTCAAATTCATTCCAAATCACTTGTTGAACTTGACCAAAGCCTCAATTGGACCTAACCTAGCAAAATTGGCGTGAACCCAACTTGACCTAAAAGGTCAAATCAACTTAAAACTTAACCAAACCAAAATTGATTGAAACCAAAGCTTGAAAAACATTTCAAATGACCAACCAAGCCTAAACCAACCAATGACCTATCCCAACTAGGTCAAATGGTCAAATTGGTCAACTTGACCCATTTGACCTTTGTGAACTCAAATGAACCAAAACCAAATATAAATAAAATTGAACCAACCAATGATACCAAATCACTCCAAATGGTCATATAAACTTGACCTAACCATGATTTGACCTAATTTGTCCAATTGGTCAACTTAACCCAAGTTGACCCATTTTGACCTAAATGGGTGAACTTGAGCTAAATCATATCAAATAAACTCCAAATTCATTGAAAATTGGCACAACCCATTTTTAAATTATTCCAAATATGCCCAAATCAAAATGAAAGCCAAATGATCATTTTACCCCTAGATTAAAGGGCAACCTATGGACAAATCCACTTGGAATTTGGTCAATTCCTTTTTATGGCCACTTGACATCCTCCTAGTAAACCATTTGGACACCAAGGGAGGTGGTGTACATGATCCAATGGGTTTGGGTCAGCCAAACCCAACCCAAGGCAAAACTGACCACTCCACTCAAAATTCTCCACATGGGTCACCTTCTCCACTCATTTTAACCCATGTGCACCTCTACACTCCACTCTGCCAAAACTGAATCATGGATGGATGGAGCTCATAACAACCAAAACAACCTATTCAATCAGAGAAATTTGGTCAAAATGGCAAGAAGGCTCTCGGTCATCCAATCCAAGTAAGGGAGATATACTCTCCCTCATTCCAATTCAATTCAACTCTATTGCATTCGATTGAGCTCAAAGGATCAAAGGCAAGCACCCACAAGCTTCCCTAGGCATTCCTAAGCTCATTCCATTTCTCTCCTCTCAGTTTTTCTTAAGCCAAAAATAAGGGAGGTAGGAGAAATTTCCAACTCACTCATCACTCCACCAAAGTCCAATTGCTCTTGCAAGCACCATCAGAGAGGCAAGTCGAGCTCATCCAAAGCTTCTCCCAAGTCTCCAAGCCATGGGAACCCTCACCTAGACCAAAGTCGCAAGCCATTGAAGCAAGCTTTGGTCAATTGGAAGATGCATTGCAAATTGAACCTTCAAACCTTCAACTGGGCTTTGTCTCCACTAGAAAAAGCTACCCCAATGGTTGGAAGTGCCAATGATAGCCTCCGATGAGGTATGAATCAAAACAGAGCTTAGGTTGAAAATTCTTTGGTCCTTTCTGAAAGGAATTGTAATCCCATTAAAATTCCATTGTTAGATCTTCTTCCCTATACTTCTTGATGGTGTGGGTTGAATCCTAGCCTAATTTGAGCTCAAGTGAGCTCAGACCAAGCCATGGTGGACGGACGATCTCCATCTCCCGCAGGCAAAGGCAGGGATGAATCATGGACCATCCATCCCGCATATTTTGGATGGACCATCCTAATTAATCTGTGTAGATCCATTGATTATTTCCTTTAGAGCCACAGGTTTTATCTTGACCGTCTGATCCTTGATCGAATGGCCAAGGAGAAAGTGTGTAGCGTGACGTGACATGTAATTTGATAACTTAAATAACGAATCTCATCACGCCATGTGGAAAGCGCGCGCGGTGTTATGTGGCAAGCGAGATTAATTAGTGGGCTATTTAATTATCCCTTAATCACTAAAACTTCATAAATCCATAATTAAATGTAGTAAAATCAGAAAAATAATAAATGAGGCCTCAATTTAAAGATAATTTAGTGATGAATAATATAAAATTGCTTCTAATTGATTTTGAATAGTGAATTTTCTTAATTATGGTTTAATTAAAAACTTAATAACCTTAATTATTCCCTAATTATTTCATTAATTAATTCCAAACTTCTCAGGCATATTTAGTGGGATGACTTCTACCTCCCTAAAATTACTTGGAATTTATGAGTTAATTAGGAAATCAATAATAATGAATCCTAATCACCCTCTTAATGTAATTAAGAGTAATTAAGCATGTGAATAGTGGTTTAATCACTTAATTAAGATAATTAAATATTGTTTAGGTGAAGAGGAGGTTTATGGAATGGGTTTGGGGTATTTTCCCTAATTTATTCCTTAAACTTCCTTTCTTCCTTAATCTAAACCTAATTAAAGATTAATCCACTATTGATCTACTTAATTAGCTTAATCAAAATTTTAAAATCAATCTGAACTTAATCAATCTCTTTCTGGGTAGATCCTTAGGTGTTCAAAAGCCTAAGGTAAATTTAAGGAAACCATTTCCAACTCACATGGGTGGGGAGGTCATGAAAGTACTTAATTAAACCCTTTAGCCTAATTAATCAATTATTGTGAGCCAATTGCATTAGGCCCCTTTCTTTCCTAGGTGCATTGCTGATTTAAATTCCATGTGGTTGCATATCATATGTTGGCACATAATTGTTAGGTTAATTATGTTCAAGTGGTGTAGGTAAGGGTTTATTAATAGACTTAACTTACACCTTAACCTAAACAAAACATAAAATTAATCTAATTATTCTAAAATTAAAATAAATCAATTCACATATGGGGAAATGGGTTAGGACCAGCAAACTCTTTTTTACACTTCCTAAATCAAAGTCAAAACAAAAATAAAATCCCTTTAAGAAATGTTAATTCTTTTTAAATGATCTTATTTCATAATATTGTCTTTAGGAATTAATTAGGGTGAATGAGGTCACATGCATCACTTTATTTCTTTTCAAGCATGCTAAATGTGTGCCATATGAAAATCATGCAATCATATCTTTTAAAAAATCAAAATAAATGAAACGTTTCTTTTATGTCAAATTGCATGTTTTGGCTAAAGTAAGAATATAAGTGGCTATTATCACTATTAAATCAAAAAATATTTTCAAAACTTATAAACCAAAGATTATAAATGAAGGTATGCTACTTATAAATACTTATAATCTTGCATGTTATTTTAACATAAAATGTGTTATGTGGTTTTCTTCTCTTTTCTTAACATGGGTTTGTATAGAATTTGTAAAGTGCATAGTTCATTTGAAAAGAATATAACACTTGCTTAAATCTGTTTCTATGCACTCTCATGTCATGAATTAAGAAGGATCTCCACATTACACATGTAAATTAAACAACCAAAATCAATCAAACAAACAAAAATCTTTTGCATGATTCTTCATCCATCTGTTTTCCTTTTGTATATGCACATATATTTAAGAAAAGTGGTATATTAGTCTGGACAACCTGGGTTGCGAGGCTTTAAGTATCCCTAAGAAGGTCTTGTACCTTATACCCCTGGTATAGAAAATAATAGCGTCATACTCACTTATGTCTTTCATACATGTAAATGTGCATTTGATTAATGGATAAAAGAATTTCTCTTTATACTTAACAAAATCATGCATTCATGAAATATCCAAATTTTCTAAACAACATCTCTTTGCATTCATCATTAAGGTGTGCTAAGATTTGCATTTACATATATATGCTTAGGATCATTTCATATGCATGGTATACATGTTGGAAAGAAATAAAAGGTTGTGTGTTTTATGATAGTAATTCACCTTAATTAATCTTAAAATACCTTTCTTATTAGATAGGTTTATTTAGAGAAAATCTAAACTTAGGATTAATTAAAACACATAATAAAATATTAACTAAAAAAAATCACCAATGAATCTACCATAGAAATTACTTAAGATAGGGAGGAAAGAGAGGTTTTTTTCTCTTTTCTTCTCTTTACAACACTTAGTAATTAAGTGTAGGTTCATTCAAACCAAATCAAATTAACTAAATCACTTAAATGAAATCACCCTCTAAGTTGAATCCTTCACACTTAGAAAACTCTAACCATAAAGCCTAGCAAAGACATGCCACGCAAGCCTTAAATGGCACACACATTAGGCTAAGTCACCATTTCTAGCTTTATGTTAGGGCGATGCATGGTTTGATGCCTGATTTTATTTTGTGATGTAATATTTTAGTCTGAATGTTAGGGTGTATGTGCGTAGACTGGATGATAGGATGATCTTAGTCTAATCATTATCTTCTACAGGGGATTGTGCTTAAGGGGTGATGTAATAAAATAAAAATACTTTTGTTGTGCAGGTTGCTTATACCCTTAAGCATAATCCAAAATAGGCCAGGTGGACTTAGTTACCCATGTGTGGGGTGCAGAGTCCAATTTATTCATATACATGCTTGAGCTTGTGTAGTATATTTAGCTAATCTCTATTTTGCAGGTTTAATTAGATTTACTTTCCTTTTTTTCATGTAATTTTGCAATTTATAAAATTATTTGATGTTTATTTTGCTTGTGCATTAAGATGGCATATTTTTCCTAGTTTCTTTCATTCTTTGATGAACCACATTAGAAAGAAAAAAATAAAAAATTAAGAAAAATTAAAATTAATAATAACCTCACCAAAGCCTAGGTTATAAATCAAGATAAATATTTAACAACCCCTTTGTTGGATGTTGTATGTTTAGCATCACAAAGCATCTTTTACTCTTGCTACCTTTGTAAGAATTGGCATGACCTTTGAAGCATGATGGAAACACACCTCTTTCTTGTCGATTTTTGGCCCATAACTAATTTCTCATGATGAGGCATATGAATCCATAGCTTTTGTCAAATAAATTGTCCAAAATAAAAAATAAAACATAAAAAATTTATATTAGATTTAGTCATTATTCATGCCATACATGACCTAGTCTCTTAGAATGTGTTTAAGGACTTAGTATCTTTTAAATAAATAATAAACTATCTTGCAAAATATATGACTTACATGTATTTTTAAATCATAGGAGGAGTTAGTTGGCACCACCCCTTTGTAAGCTCATAATTAGTTTATCTCTCTTGAATGTAAACCATATACCCATTTCACATTAGATTTAGTCATACCTTGGCCTGTAAAACTCCTAGATTTAGGTTAGAGGTTATTACTTCCTTTTGCGGGCTATAAGCATAAATCCTCACCTCTTAGGCATTTCCATGATCTTGTGTTATGGAATTGTAAGCCCTATATTTTTAATAAAAATTCAACTCAAATAATTAACTCTCTTCAAATTTAAAAAATATAAAGCTCAACCATATGAAAGTTTGGGATGATTACTAGGCTTCCTAGTATCATAAGCATCCCCCACTTATCTCCCTTTGGTTTCGATAATAACTCTCGCCTCTTAATCAATCTCACTTGATCTTCCAAAAATAAACCAATTGATTGATAGTCCTATCTTTGAAATCTTTGGAGATAATGATCATTTACCTTAATCAAGAGTAATCTTAAGGTATCTCATTCCTTAAGATGTAATTAATTATGGGGGCTTGCCTTTATAGGGAACTTAATGAACCTGATTTAAAATAAACCCTACTTTACTTTTCCATATAAAGTAAGGGAAGACTCTATGTTACATTCGAAGACCCATTGTCCTTAGGAGTCCTCATTAGGTGCTTAGGACCATTACAAGATGGTGACTTCTATCTCTTGAGATAGTACATCATTCCTCAATGTTGTACCCGATCACCCTTATGATAACATCTGTGGATCTACGTGGTGTTCAAACAAGGCGTGTTATTTTTGTCTTCATTTATTTTTCAAAAGATAGATGAAGATAAAAAATATTTCACCATAGATTTTTCTGGCGACTCCACTGGGGAAGGTTCATCTCTCCATCTTTCATAAATGATCATTGTCTCCAAGTATCGATAGTGGATTTATACTTTGTATGAGTCTGAGACTATCCTTCTTTTCTGTGGCACTTAGTTTATTTCATCCTTAAGCTATGCTAGCCAACATCCTTTAGGTTTTAGGACCTCACTCCATGTGGGTCTTGAAACCCCTATTGGGTCTCCCAATAAGTGAAAATAAAAATTTAATAAATAGAAATAACTAAAGACTTCCTCCTTACCATTTCTATAGTAAGGAAAGGTTCATTCAAAAAATAAAGAAAAATAAATCCTTTATAAAAACAACACTTTCCAAAAAGTACTTTTCCAAATTGCACATATTTCAATCTCATCTAACAATCTTCATGATTGTTACATGTAGGATCATTTCAAAATAAAAATCAACAATCATATTTTCAAAAAGCACAAATGAACATCCTTCGTTCAATATACCCGAATTTATTGAATGAAGATTTTATTTTCAAAATAAAGTCAACCATCATCTTTTCAAAAATAAAATCAACAATCATTTTTTCAAATAAAAATCAACAATCATCTTTTCAAAAATAAAAATCAACAATCATATTTTTAAAAAGTACAAATGAACATCCTTAATTCAATATACCCAAATTTATTGAATGAAGATTTCATTTTCAAATAAAAATCAACAATCATCTTTTCAAAAATAAAATCAACAATTATCTTTTCAAATAAAAATCAACAATCATCTTTTCAAAAATAAAATCAACAATCATATTTTCAAAAAAAACAAATGAACATCCTCATTCAATTTATTGAATGAAGATTTCATTTTTAAAATAAAATCAACAATCACCTTTTTAAAAAGCACATATTTGAAAATTAACATCCTCTTTCAATAAACCCAAATTTATTGGAAGAATATTTCATTTCCAAATAAAATCAAATCATAACATTGAAATTCCATTTCAACATATCTTACATATGTTGAAGTTAGAATTTCTT
This sequence comes from Cymbidium sinense, assembly GCA_021442155.1. NCBI lineage: Eukaryota > Viridiplantae > Streptophyta > Magnoliopsida > Asparagales > Orchidaceae > Cymbidium > Cymbidium sinense. The sequence continues at coordinate 81,286,877 of CM038219.1, read as the reverse complement.
TCTTTTAAAAAAGTATAAATTTGAAAAATAAGCTTCTTCATTCAATATATCCAAATGTGTTGGATGGAGGTTTTATTTTCAAATAAAATTAAACCATTTGAAATTCTACTCAACATATCTCACATATGTTGGAGTTAGAATTTCTTTCTTTTCAAAAAGCAATAATCACACACAAAATAAAATTTCATCTTTGAAAAATAAAACATAATTGACTCCCCTTTGACATACCCAAATTTGTCAAATGAGAGTTTCACTTTCCAAAATAAATTTGGATCCTTTATTTAGCATACACAAATTTGCTAAATAAAGATCCTCTCTTTCCAAAAATCTTTAAAAATCAAACAAATTTGGATTCTTTATTTAACATACCCAAATTTGCTAAAATAAAGATCCTCTTTTCAAAATCAAAATCATAAACATCAAACATATTTGGATTCTTCATTTAGCATACCCAAATTTGCTAAGTGACGATTCTCTTTTCAAAAATCAAAACATCAAAACATGAAACACAGTTGGACTCTTTATTTAGCATACCTAAATTTGCTAAAATATAGATCCTCTTTTCAAAAATCAAAAATCAAGACACATTTGTATTCTTCATTTAGCATACTCAAATTTGCTAAGTGAAGATCCTCCTTTCAAAATCAAAAAATCAAAAAAATAATAATAATTTAAAACACATTTGTATTCTTCATTTAGCATACCCAAATTTGCTAAAATAAAGAAACTCTTTTCAAAAATCAAAAATTAAGACACACTTGGATTCTTCACTTAACATACTCAAATTTGCTAAGTGAAGATCCTCATTTCAAAAAATCAAAAATCAAAACACATTTGGATTCTTCATTTAGCATACCCAAATTTGCTAAGTGAAGATCCTCTTTTCAAAATCATAAAAATTAAACAAATTTGGATTCTTCATTTAGCATACTCAAATTTGCTAAGTGAAGATCCTCATTTCAAATATCAAAAATTAAAAACACATTTGGATTCTTTATTTAGCATACCCAAATTTGCTAAGTGAATATCATCTTTTTAAAATCATAAAAATTAAACACATTTGAATTTTTCATTTAGCATACCCAAATTTGCTAAGTAAAGATCCTCTTTTCAAAAATCAAAAATTAAAAAAAATCAAAACACACTTAGATTCTTCATTTAGCATACCCAAATTTTCTAAGTGAATATCCTCTTTTCAAAAAATCAAAACAAAAGAAAACATTTGGACTTTATTTAGCATACACAAATTTGCTAAGTAAATATTTCAAACTCACTCATGGTTCACAAACAAGCAGAAGAAGAAGAAAATTGTTTTCAAACAACTCATTAGCATACCTAAATTTTCTAAATGAGACATTCCAAACAAAATCAATTCACCCTTTATTTTAACTTACTCAAATTTGTTAAATAAAGGGTCCCCAAACAATCAAAAAGTCAAATTCAATTATGAACCAATGGAAGCATCAATCTCTTCAAAATATATGAACCCATTTTCAACATACACAAATTTGTTGAAAATGGATTCAAATTTCTCTCAATTCTAAATCCAAAGTCTCTCTCCAAAATCAAAGAGCCCCACTTAACATATTCAAATTATTGAGTGTGGGTTCAAATTATAAAAAACAAATTAAAAGCGAGTTTATTTTTTAAAATTACAATTTCAACTTAGTTTCCAATTTTTGTTAAATTTAGTTCAGCACTAATGGAAGCTCAGAAGTATGTGTTTACATTTCCTTTTGGGATGGATTTGGCCTTGGATCGCGACCTCCCTGACTTTGCCCACTTTATTCATTTTGGCTGAGGTTTCGAGGGGGCTAGGATCACTTGTGAGGGGACCACCCTCACAATTATCAGTAGGAGTGTGGTGACCTGGCAAAAGCCAATCATCCATGTTGAGACACCGTCTGATTCAGAGTTTCCCTCACTTAAGAGGAAAGCTATGGCAGTTCCCGTAGCAGTTCCAGTTTCAGTGTCAATTCGCTCAATGGTTCTCATTTCTGCCCTAGTACATGCTAGCACCCACTCGTTGGCTTCTTCCAAGGGGAAGGCTCCCCTGGTTCCAGGTATAGTCTCCCCTACCTATGAGGTAGGGTCTAGTTCCCATACTACTACTCCCACCAAGACCTAGTGCCACAACAGATGTTGTAATATCAAGCGGCATCATGTGTGCATAGCCAAAGAGATGGAGTCAGCTGCTCAGTCTGCAGTAGAGGAGTTACCGAGGATAGTATCCCCTCTCATCACAAAGAACAAGTTTCACCCCCTCTCTGGATCTGATGGAGAGGAAAATATTAGGAGGATCTCAATTTTACCTCTACTTGTAGTTCACTTTGAGGCTCCTACCAAAGATATGAGGAGGTCGTATGCCAACCATAGATCAATTACAGCTCAGTAGGCGGGGGCTGGGTCAGTGGGCCTAATTTGATTTATATGTCATCCCTCGTAGTGTAGGGTAGTACATTGGAAAGGGCGGAGGAGGCATGTACATGTCACGTGAGAGAGACGTAGGTATGCTAGACAGTCAGCTACCTCCACCCTCATAGACTTTTTTGATCGGCGCTACCTACGTCGGTCATACTGATAGCATTGTATTGATGGGTACTACCCACCATAGGAGAGGAGCTCCTGCATAGAGAGAGTTGGTGGTGCATCCGCCACACTGCTCTACTTCACGTCCGATTCACCATTATGATCCTAATCGAAAGATCTTCTGGGTGCGCGCTGTGATGTGCCTGGCGCTTCGCGGGATATCTCGATTTCATCTAGTTTGAAACCTTGTCGCGGCACGGATGGGTTCCTCATGAGCATAATTTGTGGCAATTCTCCAATGAGCATGGCTGCACCAGCACACCAGATCCAATGAGAACTCTTCAATTAAGCGTACTTGGGTGAGAGCAATACTATGATCGGTGGCCTCATGGGAAGTTATCATGTTGAACCATCTGTTGATACCGCCCATTTTATTTTTAATTTTTTAATTTTATTTTATCGTTGACGCCGTAGAACTCGGAGATCGACTCTGAAAATGTCATCGATGGGATGCCTCGGACTGAAAAACATGAGCCATGGTGCCAACACGACTGACCCGCACGTCTCGTGTGGAGGCACGAAATCGCCATAACTTCAGGCACCATCGTTCGATTTGCGAATATGATCAATTCGGAAAGATCTCCGCGTGGCACATGATGCGCAAAGGAGCCAAAGGTGCATCTGGCAGGATCTGTATCTATGATTTTGACTATTTTGAAGCCTTGCCACGACATGGATGGGTTTCTCATAAGCACAATTTGTTGCAAATCTCAAGCGGGCGCGATCGCACTAGTACACCAGATCACATGAGAACTCTTCAATTAAGCGTGCTTGGGCGAGAGCAGTACTATGATGGGTCACCTCCTGAGAAGTCGTCATGTTGAACCATCTGTTGATGTGACCCATTTTATTTTCTTTTATTTTTATTTTATTCTACCGTTGATGCCGGAGAACTCAAAAATCAACTCCGAAAATGTCGTAGATGGGATGCCTCAGACTAAAATACAAGCCGTAGCGCCCACACGGATGATCCGCGAATCTCGTGTAGAGGCCGCACGAAAATCACAATAATTTTGCACTCGATCGTCCAATTCTCCAATATGATCCCAATCTGGAAAGATCTCCGTGGGGCGCACGATGCACAGATGTGCCAAACGGGCATCTAGCGGGACCCGTATATCCAATTTTGGCTTTTTCGAAGCCTTAGCGCGGCACATACGGGTTCTGCATGAGCATAATTTGCGGCAAATCTCCAGCGGGCACGGTCGCTCCAGCACACCAGATCACATGAGAACTCTTCAGTTAAACGAGCTTGGGAAAGAGAAGTACTATGATGGGTAACCTGTTGGGAAGTCGTCGCATTGAACCATTTGTTGATGCCACCCATTTTATTTCCTTTTATTTTTATTTTATTTTACCATTGCTGAAGAACTCGGTGATCGACTCCGAAAATTTCATCGATGGAATGCTTCAGACTGAAAAACATGAGTCGTGGGGCCCACACCACTGATCTACGCATCTCGTCGGCGCCCAAAATCGGATAATAACCGCGATTGTCCGATTGCCATTATGATCGGAATGATCTCGTAGCGCGACAAGATGAGCCCGCGAGCGTATCTGCGATACCGCGTATCCGATTTTGGCTAGTTTGAAGCCTTATCGCGGCCGCAGATGAGTTCCGAGCATAATTTTCAAAAAATCTCCAAGCGGCGCGGCCGCACACGGATCCCAGGAACTCTCTTCAATTAAGCGTGCTTAAATGAAGCGATATGATGGGTGACCTCTTGGGAAGTCATTGTGTTGAACCATCTATGAATGCCGCCCATTTTATTTCATTTTATTTTTATTTTATTTTACCGTTGACGTCGGAGAACTCGGCGATCGACTTAGAAAACATCATTAATGGGATGCCTCGGACTAAAAAACACAACCTATGGGGCCCACACAGCTGATTCACGCATCTCACGTGGAGGCCGCATGGAAATCACCATAACCTCGTGCATGATCGTTCGATTCGCCTTTATGACCCCAATCCAGGAAGATCTCGTAGGCGCCGGCGAGATGGCCGCAGCGCATCGGCGGGACCGTATCTCCGATTTCGGCTATTTGAAGCCTTATCACGCGGCGTCGGGTTCCGAGCAATTTGCGGCAAATCTCAAGCGGGCATGACCACCACACTAGATCCATGTGAACTCTTGATTAAGCGTGTTTGGCGAGCGATCTTATGATGGGTGACCTCGGGAAGTCGTCATGTTGAACAATCTGATCGCCCATTTTATTTCCTTTATTATTATTTTATTTTGTCGTTGATCAGAACTTCAATTGACTCAAAATGTCATCGATGGGATACCAAAAAACACGGTGGGCCATTGTTCCGCGTCTCGTGTTGGCCACGAAATCATAACCACTTCGCACGATCATCCGATTCACCATTATGACCATATCCGAAAGATCTCGCGAGCGCCTAGCGTGAGATGAAAGGCGTATCTAGCGGATTCTCTATTTTGGCTATTTCAAAGCCTTACCGCGACATGGATGGGTTCCGGATGAGCATAATTTACAGCAAAGCTCCAGCGAGCGTGACCGCACCTGTACACCGGATCCCATGAGAACTCTTCAAGTAAGCGTGCTTGGGCGAGAGCAGTACTATGATGAGTGACCTCCTGGGAAGTCGTCATGTTAAACTATCTATTGATGCCGCACATTTTATTTCCTTTTATTTGTATTTTATTTTAACGTTGATGTCGGAGAACTCGATGATCGACTCCGAAAATGTCATCGATGGGATACCTCGGACTGAAAAACACGAGCCATGGGGCCCACAAAGCTGATCTGCGCATCTCGTGTGGAGGCCACATAGAAATTGCCATAACTTCGCGCATGATCGTCTGATTCGCCATTATGACCCCAATTCGGAAAGATCTCTGTGGGGCGCACGACACACAGATGAGCTGCAGGTGGACTGGCGAGACTCATATCTCTGATTTTGGCTATTTTGAATCCTTACCACGGCACAGACGGGTTCTACATGAGCACAATTTGTGGCAAATCTCTAGCAGCACCTGCGCCGATCCGAGAACTCTTATTCGTGAGAGAATACTATGATGGGTAACCTTTTCGGAAGTCATCTTGTTGAACCATCTGTTGATGCCACCCATTTTATTTCCTTTTTTTTTATCGTTGACGTCGGAGAATTCGGAGATCGACTCCAAAAATTCATCGATAGGATGCCTCAGACTGAAAAACATGAGTCATGCGGCCCACGTGGCTGATTCGCGTGTCTCATGTGGAGGCCGCATGAAAATTGCTATAACTTCGCGCATGATCTTCCAATTCACTAATATGACCCCATTCCGAAAAGATCTTCGCGAGGCGCGATCTGCGAGATGTCAGACGGTGGGACCCGTATCTCCGATTTTGACTATTTCGAAGCCTTACCGTGACATGGACGAGTTCCGCATGAGCACAATTTGCAGCAAATCTCTAGCAGGCATAACCGCACCAGCACACCAAATCCTATGAGAACTCTTCAGTTAAGCGTGCTTGGGTGAGAGCAATACTACGATGGGTGACCTCTTGGGAAGTCATCATGTTGAACGATCTGTTGATGTTGCCCATATTATTTCCTTTTATTTTTATTTTATTTTATTGTTGATGCCAGAGATCTCGGCTATCGACTCTGAAAACGTCGTAAATGGGATGCCTCGGACTGAAAAACACGAGCCATGTGGCCCACTAGCTGATCTGGGCATCTCGTGTGGAGGCTGAACGAAAATTGCCATAACTTTGCACACGATCTTTTAATTCACCATTATGATCACTATTCAAGATCTCTGTGGGGCATGACGGCGGTAGCGAGCGTGTTGGCGGACCATTATCTCAATTTTGGCTATTTCAAAGCCTTACTGCGACACATATGGGATCCGCATGAGCACAATTTGTGGAAAATCTCCAGCAGGGGCAACTGCACCAGTACACCAGATCTCATGGGAACTCTTTAGTTATGCATGCTTGGACGAGAGCAGTAGTATGATGAGTGACCTCCTCGGAAGTCATCGCGTTGAACCATCTAGTGATACCGGCCATTTTATTTCCTTTTAATTTTATTTTATTTTATTGTTGATGCCGGAGAACTCGACGATCGACTCTAAAAATATCATCGATGGGATTCCTCGAACTGAAAAACATGAGCCATGCGGCCCAAGCGGCTGATCCACCTGTCTTGTGAAGGCCACACAAAAATCGACATAACTTCGTGCATGATTGTCTGATTCGCCATTATGACCCCAATCCGAAAAGATCTCCGTGGGGCGCACGATGAGCAGATGAGCCGCAAGCTATCTGGTGGGACCCGTATCTCTGATTATGGCTATTTCAAAGCCTTACCGTAGCACGGATGGGTTCCGCATGAGCATAATTTACGACAAATCTCCAGTGGGCGTGACTGCACCAGCACACCATATCCAATGAGAACTATTCAGTTAAGCGTGCTTGGCGAGAGCCGTGCTATGATGGGTGACCTCCTAGGAAGTCGTCATGTTGAATCGTTTGTTGATGTACGAATTTATTTTCTTTTATTTTTATTTTATTTTCGTTGGCGCGAGAAATTGAGGCCGACTCAAAAATGGTTGATGGGATTCCTCGGCGAAAAACACGAGCTCGAGTATCGGTGGTCGGCGCATCTCATGGAGAGGCTACATGAAAATCATCGTAACTTCATGCACAATCATCTGATTCGCCATTAAGACCCCAATCTAGAAAGATCTCTGCAGGCGGCACGACGCGCAGATGTGCCGCAGGGGCATCAGGCGAGCCCCGTATCTCCAATTTTGGCTATTTCGAAGCCTTACCGCAGCATAGACGGGTTCCGGATGAGCATAATTTGCATCAAATCTCTAGCGGGCATGGCCACACCAGCACACCAGTTCCTATGATAACTCTTCAGTTAAGCATGCTTGGGCGAGAGCAGTACTATATGATGGGTGACCTCCTAGGATGTCATCGTGTTGAATCATATATTGATGTCGTGCATTTTATTTCTTTTTATTTGTATTTTATTTTAACATTCACGATGGAGAACTCGATGATTGACTATGAAAAAGTCATCGATGGGATGCCTCAGACTAAAATATGAGCTGTGGGGCCCACACGGCTAATCTGCATGTCTCGTGCGAAGGCTGCACGGAAATTGCCATGACTCCATGTACGATCGTCCGATTCGCCATTATGACCCCAATCGAGAAAGATCTCTGCGGGGAGCATGACGCATAGATGTGCCGTAGGCACATCATGTGGGACCCGTATCTTCGATTTCGGCTAGTTCGAAGCCTTACCGTGGTACGGACAAGTTCCACATGAGCATAATTTGCGGCAAATCTCCAGTAGGCGCGGCCGCACCAGCACCCCCAATTCTATGAGAACTCTTCAGTTAAGCGTGCTTGGGTGAGAGCAGTACTATGATGGGTGACTTCCTAGGAAGTCATCGTGTTGAACCATCTATTGATGCTGCCCATTTGATTTCCTTTTTTCTTTATTTTATCATTGACACTGGAGAACTCGGCGATCGACTCCGAAAACGTGGTAGATGGGATGCCTTTGACTAAAAAACATGTTTCAATGGGCCCACGTGGCTAATCTACGCGTCTCGTGTGGAGGCTGCTCGAAAATCTCCATAACTATACGTACGATCGTCTGATTCGCCATTATGACCCAAAAAAAGATCTTGGGGACGACTAGTAGATGGGGGCGCACAGCCGGGCCATATCTCGATTTGGCTATTTGAAGTCTTACCGTGGCACTTACGGGTTCCGCATAAGCATAATTTATGATAAATCTCCAACGGACGCGACCGTAATAGCACACCAGATCACATGAGAACTCTTGATTAAGCGTGCTTGGCGAGTATGATGGGTGACCTCACAGAAGAGTCGTGTTAAACCATCTTTATCGACCATTTTATTTTCATTTATTTTTTTTATTTTTTCGTTGAAGCTAGAGAACTCGTCGATCGACTCTTAAACCATCGTCGATGGGATGCCTCGCACTGAAAAATACAAGTCGTGGGGCCCATGCAGCTGATCCACGTGTCTCGTGTGAAGGCCGCATGGAAATCGCCATAACTTTGTGCATGATCGTCTGATTCACCATTATGACTCCAATACAGAATGATCTCCACAGGGCACATGCGTGTAGATGGGCCAAAGACGCATCGGGCTGGACCCATATCTTCAATTTCAACTATTTCGAAGCCTTACCGCTGCATGGATGGGTTGCAAATGAGCACAATTTGCAACAAATCTCGGCGGGGAAACAAGACAGATACCATGAGAACTCTTGATTAAGTGTTTGGCGAGAAGCGATGTTATGATGGGTGACCTCCTAGGAATTCGTCGTGTTAAACCATCTATTGATGCCGCCCATTTATTTCCTTTTATTTTTATTTTATTTTATCGTTGACACTAGAGAACTCAGAGATCAACTCTGAAAATGTCGTTGATGGGATGCCTCAGATTGAAAAACATGAGCCGTGTGGCCTGCTCGACAAATCCATGTATCTAGTGTGGAGCCCACATGGAGATCTCCATAACTTCATGCATGATCATCCGATTCGCCCTAATTACCCCAATCTGGAAAGATCTCCGCGGGGCGCAGGACGAGCGGATGATCCACAGGCCCATCTAGCGGGACACGTATCTCCGATTTTGGCTATTTTGAAGCCTAACCGCGGCATATACGGGTTCCGCATGAGCATAAGTTGCGATAAATCTCCAGCAGGTGAGACCGTACTAGCACACCAGATCCCATGAGAACTCTTTAGTTAAGCGAGCTTGGCCGAGAGCATTACTATGATGGGTGACCTCCTCGAAAGTCATTGTGTTGAACCATCTGTTGATTCCGCCCATTTTATTTTCTTTTATATATATTTTATTTTATCGTTGACGCCAGAGAACTCGACGATCGACTCCAAAAATGTTGTAGATGGGATGCCTTAGACTGAAAATCATGAGCCATGGGGCCCACGAGGTAGATTCACGCTTCTCGTGTGGAGGCCGCACAAAAATCATCATAACTTCGTGCACGATCGTCTGATTTGCCATTATGACCCCAATCTGAAAATATCTCTGCGGGGCGCATGATGCACAGATGTGCCAAAGGCAGATCTGGAGGGACTTGTATCTTCGATTTTGGCTATTTTGAAGCCTTACCATGGCACGACGGGTTCTACATGAGCACAATTTGTGGTAAATCTCCAGCGGGCGCGATCGCACCATCACACCAGATCACATGAGAACTCTTCATCTAAGTGTGATTGGGTGAGAGTATTACTATGATGGGTGACCTCCTGGGAAGTCGTCGTGTTAAACCATCTATTGATGCCGCCCATTTTATTTCTTTTTTTTTATTTTATTTTATCATTGAAACCGGAGAACTCAGTGATCGACTCCGAAAACATTGTAGATGGGATGCCTTGGACTGAAAAACATGAGCTGTGGGGCCCACGCGGTTGATCCGTGCATCCCGTGTGGAGGCCGCACAAAAATCACCATAACTTCGCGCACGATCATTCAATTCACCATCCATTCCGGAAAGATCTCCAAGAACGATGGCGATGTGCCAGCACATCCGACTATCTTCAATTTCGGCTATTTCGTAGCCTTACCGCGGCACGTACGGGTTCCACATGAGCATAATTTGTGACAAATCTCCTGTGGGTGTGACCACACCAGCACACCATATCCCATGAGAACTCTTCTGTTAAGCGAGCTTGGGCAAGAGCATTACTATGATAGGTGACCTCCTAGGAAGTCGTTGTGTTGAACCATCTATTGGTGCCGCCCATTTTATTTCCATTTATTTCTATTTTATTTTATCATTGATGACAGAGAACTCGGTGATCGACTCCGAAATTGTCATAGATGGGATGCCTCGGACTGAAAAACATGAGCCATGAGGTCCACGTGGCTGATCCACGCTTCCTGTGCGGAGGCGGCACGAAAATCGCCTTAACTTCGTGCACGATTGTCTGATTTTCCATTATGATCCCAATCCAAAAAGATCTCCATGGGATGCGATGCAGATGTGCAGCATCTGGCAGATCCTATCTCCGTTGGCTAGTTGAAGCCTTACGCAGCGCGATGGATTCCACATGAGCATAATTTGTGGCAAATCTCCAGCGGGCACACCAGATCTTATGAGAACTCTTCAGTTAAGCGTGCCTGGGTGAGAGCAATACTATGATGGGTGACCTCCTGGGAAGTTGTCGTGTTAAGCTATCTGTTGATGTCGCCCATTTTATTTCCTTTTATTTTTATTTTATTTTGTTGTGGGACAACTCGGCGTCGACTCAAACCATCATCGATGGGATGCCTCGGAGAAAAAATGTCGTGGGGCCCACACATGATCAGCGTCTCGTGTGGAGGCAAATCGCCATAACTTCGCGTGATCGTCGATTCGCCATTATGACCCCAATCGAAAGATCTCCCAATCGTCGGCGTAGACATCTAGCGTCCCCGTATCTCCATTTGCTATTTCAAAGCCTTATTGCGGCGAATGGGTTCCACATGAAATTTGCGACAAATCTCTAGTGTGACAGCACACCGGTCACATGAGAACTCTTCGATTAAGCTTAGCGAGTGTGTTATGATGGGTGACCTCCTAGGAAGTCGTCATGTTGAACCATCTATTGATGCCGCCCATTTTATTTTATTTTATCGTTGACATTGCAGAACTCGGAGATCGACTCTGAAAACGTCATTGATGGGATGCCTCGGACTGAAAAACATGAGTTGTGGACCCACTCGACTAATTTCAGCGTCTCATGTGGAGTCCACACGAAAATTGCTAAAACTTCATGCACGATCGTCCGATTCGCCCTAATGACCCCAATCCAAAAAGATCTCAGGCGGCGATGAGCGGTTCCAAGCCCATCTAGCGGGACCGTATCTCGATTTTGGCTATTTTGAATCATTGCGGCGCACGGGTTCCACATGAGCATAATTTGACAAATCTCCAAGCACGACCACACCCGACACGGATCCCAGAACTCTTCAATTATGCGAGCTTGGGCGAGAGCAATACTATGATGGGTGACCTCCTGGGAAGTCGTCGTGTTGAACCATCTATTAATTCCCATTTTATTTCCTTTTATTGCTATTTTATTTTATCGTTGATGCCGGAGAACTCGGTGATCGACTCGAAAAAGTTGTAGATGGGATGCCTCGGACTGAAAAACACGAGCCATGGGGCCCACGCGGCTGATCCGCGCTTCTCGTGTGGAGGCCGCACAAAAATCGCTAACACTTCTCGTACCATCGTCTGATTCGCCATTATGACCCCAAGTTGGGAAGATCTCTGTGGGGCGCATGACGCGAAGTTGTGCCAAAGGCGCATCTGGCGGGACTCGTATCTCCGATTTTGGCTATTTGAGCCTTACCGTAGCCGACGGGTTCGCGAAACAATTTGTGGCAAATATTTAGCGGGCGTGACCGCACCAGCATAGTAGATCACATGAGAACTCTTCAGTTAAGCATTCTTGGGGGCATTACTATGATGGGTGACCTCCTGGGAAGTCATCGTGTTGAACCATCTGTTGATGTCTCCCATTTTATTTATTTTATTTTTATTTTATTTTATTTTATTGTTGACGCTGGAGAACTCGGCGATCAATTTTGAAAACGTTGTAGATGGGATGCCTCGGACTTAAAAATACGAGCCATGGGGCCCATGTGGCTGATCCACGCGTCTCATGCAGAGACTGCACGAAAATCGCCATAATTTATTGCACAATCGTCTGATTCGCCATTATGACCCCATTACAAAAAGATCTCTGCAGAGCACACGACGAGCAGATGTGCCACAGGCTCATCTAGCAGGACCGCTATCTCCGATTTCGGGTATTTCGAAACCTTACCGCGACACGTACGGGTTCCGCATAAGCATAATTTGCAGCAAATCTTTCGTGGGCGCAACCTCACCAGCACACCAGATATCATGAGAACTCTTATGTTAAGCGAGCTTGAGCGAGAGCGTTACCATGATGGGTGACCTCTTGGGAAGTCGTCGTGTTGAACCATTTGTTGATGCCGCCCATTTTATTTTATTTTATTTCTATTTTATTTTATCGTTGACGCCAGAGAACTCGGTGATCGACTCCGAAATCATCGTAAATGGGATGCCTCGAACTGAAAAACATTAGCCGTGGGGCCCATGCGGCTGATCCGCGCATCTCGTGAGGAGGCTGCATGGAAATCGCCATAATTTCGCAGACGATCATCTGATTCGCCATTATGACCCCAATCCGAAAAAATCTTCGTGGTGCGCACGATGCACATATGAGCTGCAGAAGCATCTAGCGGGATCCGTATCTCCGATTTCGGCTATTTCAAAGCCTTACCGCGGCACGTACGGGTTCCGCATGAGCACAATTAGAGACAAATCTCCAGCGGGCACGATTGCACAAGCACAGCAGAACACATGAGAACTCTTTAGTTAAGCATGCTTGGGCGAGAGCAGTACTATGATGGGTGAACTCCTGGGAAGTCATCGTTTTGAACCATCTGTTGATGGGGCCCATTTTATTTTCTTTTATTTTTATTTTATTTTATTGTTGACGCCAGAGAACTTGGCGATCGACTCCGAAAATGTCATCGATGGGATGCCTTGAAGACATGACGTGGGGCCCACGCTAATCGGGCGTCTCGTGAGCGAGCGAAAATCGCCATAACTTCGTGTACAATCGTCCGATTTGCCATTATGACCCTAATCGGAAAGATCTCCATAGGGTGCACGACGCGTAGATGTGCCAAAGGCACATCTGGTGGGACCCAAATCTCCAATTTCGGCTATTTCGAAGTTTTACTGCGGCACGGACGAGTTCCACAAGAGCACAATTTGTGGCAAATCTCGGCGCCACCGCAAAAGCACACCAGATCACATGAGAACTCTTTAGTTAAGCGTGCTTGGGCGAGAGCAGTACTATGATGGGTGACCTCTTGGGAAGTCGTCGTGTTGAACCATCTGTTGATGATGGCCATTTTATTTCCTTTTATTTTTCTTTTATTTTACCATTGACGGAGAATTCGGCGATCGATTCCAAAATTTCATTGATGGAATGCATCGGACAGAAAAACATGATCATGGGCCGCATGGAGATCGCATCTTATCACTGGAAATTTCTAACCGCTCACGATCGTCCAATTGCCATTATGACCCAATCAAAACATCTTAGGTGGCGACGCGTGTTCCGGGCGAATCTAGGACGTATCTCCGTTTATTTGACCTTACCTCGGCCGCGGGTTCGGATGAGCGCAATTTATGGCAAATCTCCAGCGAGCATGGCCCCACCAGCCCACTAGTCCCTGTGAAAACTCTTCAGTTCAACGTGTTTGGGAGAGAGCAGTACTATGATGGGTGACCTCCTGGGAAGTCATCGTGTTGAACTATCTGTTGATGCCGCGCATTTTATTTCCTTTTATTTGTATTTTATTTTTGCATTGATACTGGAGAACTCAATGATCGACTCCAAAAAATTCATCGATGGGATGCCTCGGTGAAAAAACGCGAGCCACGAGGCGTCTGCATCTTGTGTGAAGGCATAAAATTGCCATAACTTCATGCGATCATCCGATTCATCATTATGACCCCAGAAAGATCTTCATGGCGACGATGCGTAGATGTCTTGCTGAGCACATTGGGTCGTATCTTTGATTCGGCTAGTTGAACTTCTTATGCAGACGGGTTCGCATGAGCATAATTCTGGTAAATCTCTAGCGGTGGTGGCACCGACACCTTCTATGAGAACTCTTCAATTTAGCCTACTTGGGTGAGAGCGGTACTGTGATGGGTGACCTTCTGGGAAGTCGTGTTGAACCATCTGTTGATGCCACCCATTTTATTTCCTTTTATTTTTATTTTATTTTATCATTGACGCTGGAGAACTTGGTGATCTACTCCAAAAATGTCATAGATGGGATGCTTCAGACTGAAAAATATGAGTCGTTGGGCTTACATGTCTGATCTGCGCATCTCGTATGGAGGCCGCACGAAAATCACCATAAGTTCACGTACGATCGTCCGATTCGCCATTATGACCCCAATCCAGAAAGATCTTCGTGGGGCGCACGATGCGCAGATGTGCCAAAGGAACATTTGGTGGGACCCGTATCTCCGATTTCGGCTATTTCAAAGACTCACCACAGTAGGGACGAGTTCCACAATAGCATAATTTATGGCAAATATCCAGCGGGCACCTCCACAAAAGCATACCAGATCACATGAGAACTCTTGATTAAGCGTGCTTGGCGATACATGATGGATGATTTATTGGAAAGTCATCGTGGTACACCATCTATTGATGCCGCCCATTTTATTTCCTTTTATTTTAATTTTATTTTACTGTTGATGTCGGAGAACTCGACGATCGACTTCGAAAACATCGTTGATGGAATGTCTCGGACTAAAAAACACAAGCCATGGGGCCCACGCAGCTGATCCACGCTTCTTGTGCGGAGGCCGCATTGAAATCTCCATAACCGTGCACGCGCGTCGATTATATTATGACCCTTATCAGAAAGATCTCAGGCGGCGCGTGCATATGTCGCAGTGCGGGGACCGTATCTCCGATTTTGGCTATTTCAAAGCCTTGTCGTAGCATGGACGGGTTCCGCAAGAGCATAATTTGAGGCAAATCTCCTCGCGCACACCAAATCAATAAGAACTCTTGATTAAGCATGCACGCGCCATCTTATGATGGGTGACCTCACGACGCATTTTATTTCTTGAAGCATGAGAACTCTTGATTAAGCATGCTTGGGCGATCATGATGGGTGACCTCCTGAAAAGTCATCGTGTTGAACTATCTGTTGATGCCGCCCATTTTTATTTTCTTTTATTTTTATTTTATTTTACTATTGACGCTGGAGAACTCGGTGATCGACTGCGAAAACATCGTTGATGGAATGCCTCAGATTGAAAAACATGAGCTGTTGGGCCCATGCAACTAATCCGCATTTCTCGTGCGGGAGCCATGAAATCACCATATGTTAACTCACGATCGTCCATTATGCCCCAATCGAAAAAATCTCGCGTGCGGCGCGTAGATGAGCCACAGGCGCATCTAGCGAGACACATATCTCGATTTTGGCTATTTCAAAGCCTTACCGCGGCATGGGCGGGTTACATAGGCAATTTGCGGCTCGGCGTGATCGCACCTACACCATCCCATGATAACTCTTGATTAAGCGTGCTTGAAGCGATCTTATGATGGGTGACCTCCTGGGAAGTCATCGTGTTGAACCATCTGTTGATACCGCATATTTTATTTCATTTTATTTGTATTTTATTTTAACGTTGATGCTGGAGAACTCAGCGATCGACTCTGAAAGCATCATCGATGGATGCCTTGGACTGAAAATCATTAGCCATGGGGCCCACGGCGATCCGCACATCGTGTGCGGCGCCGAAATCTCCATAACCGCGCGATCATCGATTTTCCATTATGACCCAAATCTGAAAGATCGTAGGCGCCGATGCATCGTATTTGGCGGACCGTATCTCCATTTTGGCTATTTTGAATCCTTACACAGAGATGGGTTCGCGACAATTTCGACAAATCTCCGTGAGGAGCATTAGAACACCAAATCCCATGAGAACTCTTCAGTTATGCGTGCTTGGGCGAGAGCAGTATTATGATGGGTGAGCTCCTAGAAAGTGGTCGCGTTGAACCATCTGTTGATACCACCCAATTTATTTCCTTTTATTTTTATTTTATTTTATCGTTGATGCGGAGAACTTCGAAGATCGACTCCGAAAATGTCATCGATGGGATGCATCGGATTGAAAAACATGAGTTGTGGGGCCAGGCGATCCAGCGTCGTGTGGACGCATAAATCGCTATAACTTCACGCGCACGATCTTTATCGCCCATATGACTTCAATTTAGAAAGATCTCGCATGATGCGAGATGAGCCAGCGCATCACGGTGAACATATATCTCGATTTTGGCTAGTTTGAAGCCTTACCACGGCACGGATGGGTTCCGCATTAGCACAATTTATTGAAAATTTCCAGTGGCGTGGCCGCACACGGATCTATTAGAACGATAAGCGTTCTTGGCGTGAGCAAAACTATGATGGGTGACCTCCTGGGAAGTCATCGTGTTGAACCATCTGTTGATGCCGCCCATCTTATTTCCTTTTATTTTTATTTTATTTTACCGTTGACGCTGGAGAACTCGACGATGGACTTTGAAACAATCATCGATGGGATGCCTCGGACTAAAATGTGTGGGCCACACGCGGCGATCAAGCTTCATGTGGGCGCATGTTAATCACCATAACTTCATGCGATTATCTCGTCATTATGACAATTAATCGAAATATCTCGGGGTGCTGGCGATGCGTAATGCCGCATCTCCTGGCGGACCGTATCTCGATTTCGGCAAGTTGAAGCCTTACGCGACACGAGCGGGTTCGCATGAGCACAATTTATGACAAATCTCCGCGACGCGATAGCGGCAACAGATCACGAGAACTCTTTAGTTAAGCGTGCTTGGGCGAGAGCAGTACTATGATGGGTGACCTCCTGAAATGTCATCGTGTTGAACCATCTGTTGATGCCGCCTATTTCATTTTCTTTTATTTTTATTTTATTTTACCATTGACGCCGGATAACTCAGCGATCGACTCCGAAAATGTCATCGATGGGATGCCTCAGACTGAAAAACACGAGTCGTGGAGCCGTCATGGCTGATCCACGTGCATCATGGGGAGGCCATAAGGAAATCACCATAACTTCATGCACAATCGTCTGATTCGCCATTATGACCCCAATCTGGAAAGATCTCTGAGGGACGCACGATGCATAGTTGCGCCAAAGGCCCATCTGACAGGACCCGTATCTCCGATTTTGGCTATTTTGAAGCCTTGCGGCCGCGGGTTTCGCATGAGCAAAATTTGGGAAATCTCCGGTGACGCGGCCGCAGACACTAGATCACAGAGAACTCTTGATTAAGCAAGCTTGAAGCGGCGGTATGATTGGTGACCTCCTAGGATGTCGTCGTGTTAATCCATCTGTTGATGCAGTCCATTTTATTTTCTTTTATTTTCATTTTATTTTATTGTTGACGTCGTAGAACTCGATGATCGACTCTAAAAATGTTGTAGATGGGATGCCTCAGTTGAAAAAGCATGAGCCATGGGGCCCACGTGGCTGATCTGCGCATCTCATGCGGAGGCCGCACAAAAATTGCAATAAATTCACTCATGATCGTCCGATTCACCATTATGACCACAATCCGGAAGATCTTCATGGGCGCCGCGTGCGATGTGCCAAAAGGCATATGGCGGTGCACACCTCCAATTTTGGCTATTTTGAAGCGTTCTGCAGTGGCATGTGCGGTTCGCGCACAATTTGGCAAATCTCCAGCGGTCGCACACACATATCGGATGAGAACTCTTGATTAAGCATGCTTGGGCGAGCGATCTATGATGGGTGACCTCTTAAGAAGTCTTCACGTTGAACCAACTATTGATGTCGCCCATTTTATTTCCTTTTATTTCTATTTTATTTTACCGTTGATACTAGAGAACTCGATGATCGACTCCAAAAATGTCATCGATGGGATGCCTCGGACTGAAAAATATGAGCTGTGGGGCACATGCGGCTTATCTGTGCGTCTCATGCGAAGGCCACATGAAAATTGCAATAACTTCATGCACGATCGTCCGATTCACAATTATAACCCCAATACGGAAAGATCTCCACGAGGCACATGACACGCAGATGTGCCAAAGGCGCATCTGGCCGAACATGTTTCTCCAATTTCAGCTATTTTGAAGCCTTTCTGCGGCACGTACGGGTTCCGCATGAGCACAATTTACGGCAAATCTCCAGTGGATGGGACCGCACCAGCACACCATATCACATGAGAACTCTTCAGTTAAGCATGCTTGGGCGAGAGCAATACTATGATGGGTGACCTCCTGAGAAGTCGTCGCGTTGAACCAACTATTGATGCCGCCCATTTTATTCCTTTTAGTTTTATTTTATTTTACCATTGACGCCATAGAACTTGGCGATCGACTCCGAAAATGTCATCGATGGGATGCCTCAGATTGAAAAACATGAGCCGTGGGGCACATGTGGCTGATCCGCGCATCTCGTGCGAAGGCCGCACAAAAATTACCATAACTTCGCATACGATCGTCTGATTCGCCATTATGACACCAATCCTGAAAGATCTCCGCAGGGCGCACGATGCGTAGATGAGCCGCAGGCGCATCTGGCGGGACCCGTATCTCCGATTTCAATTATTTCGAAGCTTTACCGTAGCAAATATGGGTTTTAGATGAGCACAATTTGCGATAAATCCCCAGCGGGCGCGACCGCACCAGCACACCAGATCCCATGAGAACACTTCAGTTAAGCGTGCTTGGGCTAGTGTAGTACTATAATGGTTGACCTCCTGGGAAGTCATCGTGTTGAACCATTTGTCGATGACGCCCATTTTATTTCCTTTTATTTTTATTTTATTTTTCAATTGACGCTGGAGAACTCGGTGATCGACTCTGGAAATATTTCAGATGGGATGCCTCGGACTGAAAAACATGAGCCATGTGCCCCACGCGTCTCGTGCGGAGGCCGTACGAAAATCACAATAACTTCGCGCACGATCATCTAATTCACCATTATGACCCCAATCCGAAAAGATCTGCGTGGGGCGCATGACCCGCAGATGTGCCGCAAGCGCATCTAGCGGGACCCATATCTCTGATTTCGGCTAGTTTGAAACCTTATCGTGGTACGGACGGGTTCCACATGAGCACAATTTCGGCAAATCTCCAGCGGGCATTACCGCACACACCATCATGAGAATTCTTGATTAAGCGTGCTTGGGCAAGAGCGGATGGGTGACTTCACGGGAAGTCGTCGTGTTGAACCATTTGTTGATGCCATTTATTTCCTTTTATTCTTATTTTATTTTCTTGTTGATGCCCTGGCTTGGTCGACTCCAAAAAAAATCATCGGTGGGATGCCTTGACTAAAAACATGAGTCGTGGGGCCGCGATCGTCGCGCAAATCGCCATAACTCCACGCATGATCGTCCAATTTGCAATTATGACCCCAATCCGGAAAGATCTCTGTGGGGTGCACGACGTGCAGATGAGCCGTAGGGGAATTTGGCAGGACTCGTATATCCGATTTCGGCTATTTCGAAGCCTTACCGCGAAAGGGTTCCGGATGAGCACCATTTGTGGCAATGCTCCAGCGGGCATGACCGCACCAGCACACCATATCCAATGAGAACCCTTCAGTTAAGCGTGCTTGGGCATGAGCAGTACTATGATGGGTGACTTCCTGGGAAGTCGTCGTGTTGAACCATCTGTTGATTCTGCCCATTTTATTTTATTTTACCATTGACGCTGGAGAACTCGGCGATCAACTTCGAAAATGTCATTGATAGAATATCTCGGACTGAAAAACATGAGCCGTGGGGCCCACGCGACTGATGCACGCGTCTTGTACCGAGGTTGCAAAGAAATCACCACAACTTCGCGCGCGATCGTCCGATTCACCATTATGAGCCTAATCCGGAAAGATCTCCATGATGCGCACAACTCACAAATGAGCCAATGATGCATTTAGCGGGACCCGTATCTCCGATTTTGGTTGACCTCCAGGGAAGTCATCGTGTTGAACCATATGTTGATGCCGCCCATTTTATTTTATTTTATTTTTATTTTATTTTTCTATGATGCCAGAGAACTCGGCGATCGACTTCGAAAGCGTCATCGATGGGATGCCTCGGACTGAAAAACATGTGTCGTGGGGCCCACGCGGCTGATCCGCGCATCTCGTGTGGAGCTGCATGAAAATTTCCATAACTTTGCGCACGATCGTCCGATTCGCCATTATGACCCCAATCCGGAAAGATCTCCATGGGGAGCGCCGCGATCTGTCAGATGAGCCCGCAGGTGCATCAGGGACATGTATCTCTCATTTGCTATTCGATGCCTTCGAGCCTAACGGGTTCCATGAACATAATTTACGACAAATCTACGGTGATTGCACCAACACCATCCAGAACTCTTGATTAAGCGTGCTTGGCGAGAGCGATCTATGATGGGTGACCTCACGGGAAGTCATCGTGTTGAATCGTTAAAATGCCCATTTTATTTCTTTTATTTTTATTTTATTTTCTTTATCTGGAGAACTTCGGGGATCGACTCAAAAATATCTTAATGGAATGCCTCGGTTGAAAACACGAGCCATGGGGCCCACCGATTGATCCATCGTGCGGAGGCCAAAATCACCATAACTTCACACACGATCGTCATTCCATTATGACTCAATCGAAAGATCTCCGGAGCAGCGTAGATGAGCGCGCGCATCTAGCGAGATCTCGATTTTGGCTATTTGAAGCCTTACCAGCGGCGGGATGGGTTGCATTAGCACAATTTGTCAAATCTCCGGCGGGTGGCGCACCAACACACTAGATCCCATGAGAACTCTTCAGTTAAGCGTGCTTGGGCGAGAGTAATATGACGATGGGAAGTTGTCGTGTTGAACCATCTATTGATGCCGCACATTTTATTTCCTTTTATTTTTATTTTATTTTACCGTTGATGGAGAACTCGACAATCGACTCCGAAAATGTCATCGATGGGATGCCTCGGACTGAAAAACATGAGCCATGGGGCCCACGCGATCGCATCTCGTGTGGAGGCCGCACGGAAATCACCAAAACTTCGCTCACGATAGTTTGATTCGTCATTATGACCCCAATCCAAAAGATCTCTGGGGCGCACGTGAGATGTCGAGGTCATCCCGGGACCGAATCTCCGATTTTGGCTACTTGATGCGCATGCGGGTGGGTTCAACATGAGACAATTTGTGCAAATCTTCATGTGACGCAATACACAGATCCCATGAGAACTCTTCAGTTAAGCGTGCTTGAGCGAGAGCAGTATTATGACAGGTGACCTCCTAGGAAGTCATCGTGTTGAACCATCTCTTGATGTCAAATAACTCGGAGATCGACTCCGAAAATGTCATCGATGGGATGCCTCACGAAAACATGAGCATGGGGCCCAGCGGTGGTGATCATCGTGTGGAGGCGCCGAAATAGCGATAACTTGCGCGCGATCGTCATTCACCATTATGACCCCAATCACGAAAGATCTCAGCGACGGCCAGAGATGAACCAAGGCGCATCTTGTAGGACATATATCTCCAATTTTGGCTATTATGAAGCCTTATCACAACATGGAAGGGTTCTGGATGAGCATAATTTCAATGAGCATAATTTGCGTGCTCCGTAGCGACCACACCGGCACACCGGATCCATGAGAACTCTTGATTAAGTGCTTGGGCGAGCGATCTATGATGGGTGACCTCATGGGAAGTAGTCGTATTGAACCATCTGTTGATGCCGCCTATTTTATTTCCTTTTCTTTTTATTTTATTTTACCATTAACACCGGAGAACTCGACGATCGACTCCGAAAATGTCGTTGATAGAATGCCTCGGACTAAAAAACACAAGTCGTGGGCCGCGATCGCGCGTCTCTTGCGGATGCCTCATCACCATAACCGCCGCGATCATCCGATTCACCATTATGAGCCCAATCCAGAAGATCTCTGCGGGGTGCACGACGTGCAATGAGCAGCATCAGGCGGGCAATCTCCGTTCAACTATTTGGCTTTTTGCGGCATGGGCGGGTTCCGCACAATTTGCGCAAATCTCTAGCGGCGTACACCGGCACAGATCACATGAGAACTCTTCAGTTAAGCGTGCTTGGGCGAGAGCAGTACTATGATGGGTGACCTCCTAGGAAGTCATCATGTTGAACCATCTGTTGATGTCGTCCATTTTATTTTCTATTATTATAATTTTATTTTACCATTGAGGAGAACTCGGTGATCGACTTCGAAAATGTCATTGATGGGATGCCTCAGACTGAAAAACAAGTCGTGGCCGATGATGCGTTTGAGACTTCGAAAATCACCAAAACTTCCATAAGATCGTTGCCATTATGACCCCAATCGAAAGTTCTCCGAGGCATGCATAGATGAGCCGCGCATTTTGCGACCCGTATCTCCGATTTTGGCTATTTTGAAGCCTTACCGCGGTATGGACGGGTTCCGAATGAGCATAATTTATGAGAAATCTCCAGCAAGCGCGACAACACCAGCACACCAGATCTCATGAGAACTCTTCAGTTAAGCGTGCTTGGGCGAGAGCAGTATTATGATGGGTGACCTCCTAGGAAGTCGTCGTGTTGAACCATCTGTTGATGCCGCCCATTTTATTTTATTTTTTCGTTGATATCGTAGAACTAAGAGATCGACTATGAAAATGTCATTGATAGGATGCCTCTGACTAAAAAACACAGTATGGGGCCCATGCGGTCCGGCGCATCGTGTTGAGGTCGAAAATCGCCATAACTTGCATGATCGTCGATTGCCATTATGACAATCCGGAAAGATCTCGCGAGTGCACGATCTCAAAGCGCATTTGGTGGGACGTATCTCGATTTGGCTAGTTTGAAGCCTTATGTCGCGACGGGTTCCATGAGCACAATTTGCCAAATCTCTAACGCAAGCCTACAAATCCTGAGAACTCTTGATTAAGCGTGCTTGGGGAGAGTATTATGATGGGTGACCTCTTAGGAAGTCATCGTGTTGAACCATTTGTTCATGCCGCCCATTTATTTCCTTTTATTTTTATTTTATTTTATTGTTTATGCCCTGAGAACTTCGAAGATCAACTCAAAAATGTCATCATGGGATGCCTGACTAAAAATATGAGCCATTTCCCATGCTGATCCACATGTCTCATGGGGTCGAAAATCACCATAACTTTACATCGATCGTCGATTCGCCTTTATGATGCCAATCGAAAGATCTCCGTGACGCATGTAATACAGCGCATCTAGCGGGACCCATATCTCCGATGTCGGCTAGTTCAAAGCCTTACGCACCGACGGGTTCCACATTAGAATAATTTACGGCAAATATCCAGTGGGCGCGATCGCACCACCACACCAGATCACATGAGAACTCTTCAGTTAAGCGTGCTTGGGCGAGAGGAGTACTATGATGGGTGACCTCCTAGGAAGTCGTCGTGTTGAACCATCTGTTGATGCCACTCATTTTATTTCCTTTTATTTTTATTTTATTTTATCATTGACGTAAGAAAACTCGGCGATCGACTCTGAAAATGTCGTATATGGGATGCTTCGGACTGAAAAACATGGTGGGGCCAGCGGTGATCCTCGTCACGTATGGATCGCATGAAAATCGCCATAACTTATAATCATCCGATTGCCATTATGACCCCAATCGGAAATATCTCGGCATGCCGAAGATGTGCATGGCGCCGGCGGGGACCGTATCTCCAATTTTATTTGAGCCTTCGCGACGGACGGGTTCCACATGAGCTCAATTTGCGGCAAATCTCCAATGGGCGGGACCGAACCCTGGATCCTATGAGAACTCTTCAGTTAAGCGTGCTTGGGCGATAGCAGTACTATGATGGGTGACCTCTTGGGAAATCGTCATGTTGAACCATTTGTTGATGCCGCCCATTTATTTTCTTTTATTCTTATTTTATTTTACTTTATGACGCCATAGAACTTGGCGATCGACTCCAAAAATGTCATCGATGGGATGCCTTAGACAGAAAAACATTAGCCATGGAGCCCACATTTGTCATGTCTGCGGGTACGGAAATTACCATAACTTCATGCGATCGTCATTTGCATGATCAGGAAGATCTCCCGAGCATGATGTGTAGATGTACCACATCTGGCGGGACCCATATAGGATTTGTATTTTGAAGCCTTCTGCGGCATGGGGTTCTGAGATTTAAATGCAAATCTCCTGACGCACAGATCACATGAGAACTTCTTAAGTGTGCTTGGGCGGAGCGATCTTATGATGGGTGACCTCTTGGGAAGTCATCGTGTTGAACCATCTGTTGATGCCGCCCATTTTATTTTATTTTATTTTATTTTATTGTCGTTGATGTTATAAAAATCGATGATCGACTCCGAAAACATCATCGATGGGATGCCTCAGAAAAAATGAGTGGGGACGCATCGTCTCGTGAGGCCACATGAAAATTGCCATAACTTGATTGTCCGATTGCCATTATGACCTCAATCGGAAAGATCTCGGTGACGACAGATGTGCCAAAGCATCGGCACCGTATCTCCGATTTATTTGTTAGTACGTGGCATGATGGTTTTGCATGAGCACAATTTGCGACAAATCTTTGACGAGCGTGACCGCACCAACACACCATATTTGTTTAGTGTAGAAAATTATATTGTTGGGGTTGTACTTGTCTAGTGTAAGAAAGTATGTTGTTGGGTTTGTAATTTCCTGGTATAGAAGAGAATGGAAGATTCATTGTAATCTTATTTAGTTTAGTGAATTCCTTGTCAGGGTGACTAAGTATGAATGTAGGTGATTTTTGGGTTTAAGTGAACTATATAAAAATATGTATGCCTCTTATCTCTTTATTTTTGTTGAATTTACTTTTCTGTACTTATATTATATTACTGTGATTATATTAATATTAAAATTTTATTTGTCATTAAATTTCTTATAGTCTTAAAAACTAAAGTTTTAACTTGAATTTTTTTAAAATACCCAATTCGCCCTCCTATCTTGGGTGTCATAGCTTCTTAAAGATTAGTATCGAAGACTAAGCTTAATTTGTGGCTTAACATCCTTGAGTTGATCACTACGGCACAAGAATTTCTAAAGGTGCACTACCTGAAGGACAATCTATACATAAACCATGTTTACTTGATAATGTTTCATTTGATTATTAAAAAATCATATTATTTTTTTTCTTCATGATCAGGATTCTCGCATGTAGCATATGTTAACACATCAATACCACACACCCATAATAGAATTTAATGGTTTGAAAATTGAAAAGCTTTTTGATGAATGGACTACTCATGAAAAAGAATTAGATGAATTAAATGCAAAAGCTTGTAATACTTTATATTATGCTTTACTCCCCAATAATTAAGAGAAATTCCATGCAGTATTGCTAAAGAGATTTGGAACAAATTAATTGTTTCTTATGAAGCCACTAATGAAGTTAAAATGCTCACATAAATAGATTAGTGTAATGAATATGAATTATTTCATATGGTATATAATGAAACCATTTCTGATATGTGCACTCATTCCATGAAATTAATTTATACATTACATTCTCTTAGAGGGAAGTAAAAAAACTAAGATTTGGTTTACAAAATCTTGAGATATCTTCTAAAAGAATTGGATGCTAAAATAAAAGTCATGTGTGAAGCAAAAAGTTTTAACTTTATATTTACTTGATGAGCTTTTTGGTTCTCTGATAGCACATGAACAAGTTTTAGCCCAAATAAAACTAAATGAAACATCACAAAAGAAGGAGAAAGGAAAAACAATTGCTTTGGTAGTGGAAGATACTAACAAAGTGAGTGATTTTATTTTTCTCCAATAGAATCATTGTGTGTATTTGAAGGGTTGCTAACTTTGCTAAATGATATCAAATCTTTCACATTTAAACACGACTAATAAACATGTCTTTTTGGTTATTCAAGAACATGTGCATTTTTCTCTAATTTTTCATCTTAAATGATCCACATGCCCTAATTTGCAATTTCTTATATTAAGTGGAAGAATACCTCTCAATATATTCTTATTATCGCACGATTCTCCATAATGAATTCTTAAAAAATTTATTTTATTCTTATTTATATTATATTTTGAATTAGTGACTTCCAATTGTTGTTTGAAATTTTTATGATGGCTTTGAAAATTCTTTGTAAGTGTGAATACAGACTCTAAAAGTACATGTGAAGGAATGCTAGCATGATCAATTTGTTTATTTGGATTGTAGCTATAGATTATCTTAAATGGTGTCATATTGGTATAAAGATAGTACTATTGTATGCCAACTTAGTAATAAAAGTTATAAATCCCAATTTTAAACTTTTATCTAATCTAAAAGGTTTCTAATGTATTTTCACTACCTCAATTTATCCATCAATTTAGGGTGAAAGCTAAGATTTTTTAGTGTTATGCACATAAACTTTCATAATATTTTCCAAAATATGATATAAACTTTACATCTTTATCAAAAAATAATTCTAAAAGGGAATCCATTCAGTCTAATAATCTCCTTGAAAACTAAATTTGATATATTAAATGCATAATTAGTTTTTGAAGAAGGTATGAAGTGAGTCAACTTGGAGAAATAGTCTACGACAACAAAGATTCTATCATATCCTTTTGGTGTCCTAAGTAACCCAAGTGCAAAATTCATAAAACATCCTTCCAAAGTCTAAATGAAATAAGTAATTTTCCTACTTTACTTATACTTTTGGCTTTTGGGTGACTACTCTCTTATCATCTCTCTTCAAATATTTTCCAACTAGATGTATTATTTTAGGTTTTTGAAATATCTTGTTACTTCTCTTGAACATAACTCTATCATAATAAATGTTTCATTGAAGTACTAAGAATGTTAATCTCATCCCTTTGTATAAATTTCCATCAATCAATATATAAACACCACTAAAATTATTGAAAAAATAGGTTTTTTTTCTACAAAATCTAAATATGTTAAGTGAAAATTTAGCTATACTTAATAATCATCCTTTAGTCTATCAAATCTTAGATTTTAAAATTCGAAAGAAGTGATTACCAAAGTGACTCTAGAAAGTGCATTTACAACTTTATTTTCTACCCCTTGAAGGTATTCTACCCATTTTACATGCTTACAATTCAATTAACTATTGATAAATTTTAGAGTATGATAATGTGTGTTAAGAATGAATTTTTTATGCAATAGATAATATCTCTAGTGTTTTAAAGTTTAAACAATATCATAAAATTCTATAACATATATAAAGTACTTTTGTTTTATATCATTTAGCTTTTTGTTAAAGAAGGCTATTGAATGATGTTCTAAACTATTTACACTACATATTCCAACATCAAAAACATCACAAGTGACATCAAATGTTTTGTTAAAGTCTAGAAGTTTAAGAGTTGGTGGTATTGTCATAAGGACTTTTATTTGTTCCTTGGCCTTTTGTACAGATGTGGTCTAAATAAATTTATCCTTCTTTATAATATAAATAATTGAAGCTAAAATCATGCTAAAATTCATAATAAAACTTCTATAGAACGTGGCTAAGCCATGGAAATGAAATGCATAAAAAAAATTCATAGGGGTTGGCTAGTTTATTATGGCTTTAATTTTTGCAAGGTCTGCCTTCAAGCAATTTTCAACACTATAAATCTAAAGAAAGTAAACTCTAGTTAACAAAATAAGCATTTTTAAATTTTATATAAAGGTTATCTTCTTATAGTTTGATTAGGACTAACCTTAATTTGTAAAAGTACACCTTCTCACTTGGGCTAAAGATACGAATCTCATTAAAATAGATGACTAAGAACTTTCCAGTATATTCATCAATCTCATGAATGTGCAAAATGCATTTTATAAATTGAAAGGCATGATTAGCCATTCATATAGTCTATGAATGGTTTTAAAAGTTATATTCCACTCATCCCTTGATATGATTCTAATTTGATGGTACACCCTTCGAAGAGCTATTTGGAGAGACTTTACTTGAATTCTTAATATGACCTAACATGTCGACCAATCTAGGGATTAAAATCTATATAATGATGATTTTATTGACTCTACTAACAATACACATCCTTGAGGTACCCTTTCTTTGGTGTCAGTAGTCCTAGAACTTCACAAGGACATAAACTCTCTTGAATGAATCTTTTCCTTAGTAACTCATATATTTATCTCTTAAACTTAGCAAGCTATATAAGGTTCATCCTATAATGTGCTAAATTTGATAACTAAGAACATGGAATAAAATCAATGGCATGTAGAATATATTTATGAGTGGCAAAACTAGTATGTCATATAACTATAGATCATTAAACTAAGATAAGAGGGAGATGCAATATCTAGTAGTGATACTTAAGTGACTCTTGTACAACATCCCTGTATAAAGTAAAAAAAGTATGATGTGGGTTCAAAAACTCTTTAAACATGGTGTTGAATACATTTTCTACTCAAATGTCTAAAGGTAAATGTGAAGTGGTATGACTCATTATGTTTATATCAAAATAATCTCCCAATAATATGGAATAATAATACCATTAGTAGATGTTCTTTCTTTATTTGGGCTTTAGTTTGATCTCAAAACTAGACATATGAGGAGAAGTAAGAGCTTGTTTATTTATTTGCTTTACAAGAAATAATTTTATGATTTTTTGTTATGTTTTAACACATAAGTGTTCTCTTGATGAAAACAAATCACATTAAGATCATAAAGTCAAAGTCTGCTTAACAAGATGTGTTTTATTTCTATAGTTAAACATCACACTAAATGCACTCTTCATAGCTACATATCTTTTATGTAATAGGCAAGGAGAGATCTGTTTACCCAACTCACATTAGATGTCTTAAGATGGGGTTTGGCTTAAAGTTCACTGTAAAAAGAATGTGAGTATATATGACATTCATAACACTACCCCCATTTATCATTAATTTACACATCTCCTCCTTACATATCACATCCATGGTGAAGATGTTTCTTTTTCCCCAATCTCACCATAGTTGTTGTTATAAACCTCATAACGCTCACATGATTTCTCACATGCTCTATATCCTCACACGAAGAGGGGTCTCGTCTTAGATCTACTCAACTTCATTATTTACTTCCTTTGTTAGCTCCATGGGCCTCTTTTTTATTCAATTAATTTTGAAGATAACAAACATATGATTGGATAAAACTAATATTTTATTTTTAGTGTTTAGGAAGCTTATGAGATCAGTATGATTGAAGTTTAGTGTTTAGTATGCTCAATCAAATTTGAAAAGTCAAGATCAGTATGGACTAGGGTAATTTGAGAATCTCTTTAGTTTTTGCAATAATAAGAAAAATTAGAGCTAAATAACATAAAAATAATGGCTAAAATATTTTCATATCATTTATCTTATTTTTTACATATTTTTTATATTTTATTTGCATCAAATTTTTAATATCCTTTTTGAATAATTAGAGTACTTGCATGAGATTATGACTTATCCATTACTTTTTGAACTGAGTTAAATTTATTACACACTTTATTAAGTTATTTTCATACTTAGATTATTTATTTATCCATTTATTTCATCACTAGAATTAAATTATTCTCTCATTATTGAAATTATCTTTTTTTCTCTCTTATATCCTTTATTTTCTCTCTCCTATCAATAATACCATCTTATTTTTCTTTTTGGCCAAAATTTTCATTTATTTTGGTATGTTAAAATTTGTATAATTTATTTAAGGTATTGTCATATTATTTTTCCTTTATTTAATAAAATTTTAAATTTACATTCTTTTTAATTTTGAAATTAAGTATTTTTAAAATTCAAATTACATTTTGCCATAAATTATTTCCAAATTTATTTTGATTATTTTAGTAATAATTTGGCCAACTCTTTATGTGATTTATTTATTATATTTGATTTAAATTAAATTAATTTGAATTAGTTTAAACTTGAAATCAAATTGATTCATAATTAATGCACTTTCTATTTTTATACTTTCTAATTTTGGAAATACTCATGGCCGGCCTCCCTAAATTGTTGTTAATTTATTTAAATTATGTTTATGATTAAAATTATTTCTTAATTAACCTCTCATGATTTGAAATTGATTGAATACATTAAATGGAGGTTGAGTCATTTTTGGAAATGTCTTGGTAGAAATATCCATGAAATTTATCTTGATTTACTTTAATTTGATTTATATCTCGTCTTATTTTATTTAATCTCTTTTAATCAGTTAACTAATCTCTCATATATGTTGCATTAAATCATATTTGAACACCCTTTGGAAGCTTCTTGGTCATCCCATGCATAATTTATTTTTGATATATTTTAAACTCAAATTAGTTTGAATCACTTTCTTAATTGATCCTTTAATTAAATAAGAAGAGTTTATTTATGATTGCATTTCAATTAATTCTCTTCACTTCTTGCTTGGTATCAATTAGAATTGAATCGGTTCAAATTATTATCATGTTTTAATTATTCAAAATCAAATTCTTGCTTAAGCTATTTTACCTCAACTTTCCTTTACCTTGGTGATCCCTCTTGCTTGGTCTCCTTATTTTCAAATATTGAATTCTTTTATTATTAATTTCCCTCCTACTTCTTCCTTTTTCCATTCTTCTTGACTTGGCTAAACCCCTATGGATTTAAAGTCTATTTAAAGAGGTGTTCTCTAACTTAACTTCTTTTTAATTTAGCTCACCTTGGCCAACCTCTTGCTAATTAATTTCTTGGGGGTGTTTCTTTGATTCAAAGTGCTAAAATATTCTTCTCTTGATTCCTCCCACCTTGGGTGAGACATTGCTTGAAGTCTAAGAGCTTAAGATCATCTCCTCTCTTTCCTTCTTCAAAACATCCAAGTGGAGATCCTCTTCAATATATTTGAAGCTTCTTTCAAGGCTTGGAAAGTTCATATCAAGTAATTGAATTCATTGTTTACACATACAAATAATTGAGTAAGAATAAACATTTCACTTTGTTCTTTTGAATCATTAGTTTTATTGGCTTGATTTGGATCAAAAGATCATGTGCATTATAGTTAAAAGTTCTTCTCTAATCTCTTTTCATTCTCTTTCAAGTGATCCAAAAGGTTTTTAATTTGAGATCTTGACTTTTCACATTTATAAATTTTTAATTTGAACTATTTTTTTCAATGATTTATTTTTACTCCATATTTTTTTCATATTTATCACATCTTAAATAGTGCTAGATTCAAATTTAATTATGTTAGAATCTTAATTTAAAAAATAATATTTATAATATTTTTATATGGTTTTAAAAAAATATTATATAAATAAATAGTAAATTTTAAAATTAAATATATTAATAAATAAAAATCATGTGATATTTATGTGAACCCAAAAAAAGGAAAAAATACAAAGTTTTTAATATTGAATTCATCTATCCGCCTGCTGAAATCCATCACATAAGCTTCCCCGTTGCCCTTTTCTAGTCACCGTGGAATCTCGGTCTCTTGGATTATAGACCACCTCGGCCATGAATCACAGCTAGTCATTTCTACTCAAAGATTTAAGAACTTTCCTTGATTTCATTCATGTTTCTCTTTGTTTTTGCATCGTTATTCGTTGGTATGGTTTTTGCCTCTTCTATATTCAAATTGCAATCAATTCCTATTATTTTTGAATTTTAATTCAAGAGTTCTAGACAATACATTATATCCATGTTTGTGTTTCTCATTTTAACCAAGTTTGAAGGAATAATTCATTTGATTTATGATTCATGTAGTGCGTTGTCATCTGTCAAGGCCCGCCTCTTTCTACCAGCGGTTTCAATTCAAATTTTGAAGTTTAGTTGTAACATAGTATAATACACTTAAACTATTATTTCAAGGTGAATTACTGGACAAAATCTGATCTTATGTGATATTTTGCACTTTTCATAATGATGTTGTTTTATTTTGTTATTTATTCATCCTTCACTATAGCATATGCATTTGTTCATTTTGTTTAAAGAACTAATTTCTTTCTTTCTACTGAACTTTATGGCTAAGTATTTTCCATGCAATATATCTACGTTTTAAGGTTTCTTGCCAATTATTTTTGTGGTTCTATTCAGTGAATAGCTTAGTGAATTATGTAGGTGAACTATTTGGAGCAGATTTATATTCTTATTTAAGGCAGAATTCCATAAAGTGGCTCGTTGATGCACAATGGGTGGTGCTATGATAACACCTGAGGATGTGCTAGAATCTCTAATGAATGATGGCACTATGGATGCAATCTGACTAAAGATAATTAATCAATTAGAGGGCAATGTAAGTGCACGATTACTTTCTCTTTTCTAAATTGAGTTGATGCATAATGTTTTCAATATGTTTGTTTACTAGCTTTTGGATTCAACTTATGCCTTAGTATTAGATAATTTTGTCTATTGTAAACTCATTGAGTTCATCAGAAAGTTGAAATTCAAAAATAAGAAGAGCGATGAAATGGATTGTAGAATTTCACTTGAAATAAAGAAAAAGAAAACTCTTGATGACAACAAGGATTGTACAAGAAAATGAAGTGTCAATTGGCTTATTAACAAGTTGTTTATTGTTAAGACAATTACAAATAGCTATCATATCTACTTTATTGAAATTGATTATTTTCTTTGTAATACAAATGTTGATTCTTACTTTGTAATCAGACCATAGTTATTTAGATTACACCCTATATTCCACTTTGGAAAATCTATAAATAAATTATTTGACTGAGCTGAACAATATAGCAAAAACTATGTCCTTGTATATATATTTTTTTTATTTTCTTCCCCTAGAGAATTTGATATTCATGGATTGCAATCAACTGGACATACCCCTTTGATCTAAGGCACCTATCATCAATGCTTTTATTGCAGCTCTTTGTCAAACAACACTGGCTCCTCATTGGCTATTGTAGTTTACATGGCGTAATGGCATAATGGTGAAAGGAACTTGGAATATCACCAAGATAATCGATGATTATCTTAGATTAATGAGTTGAATAGAAGAGTAGATCTCTTCCATGAAAGTGATACTCAATGATACTTCACGATAATTATCCTTGGTTGAAAAAGAGATGATCAGCCAACACATTTGAATACATTGATAGGGATGATGGAGCAATGTTTTCAAGTACATTGTTTGACTATACTCCATGTCTTTTATTTAGTGTTATGAACTTTGGTAATGTAAAAATGAACATGTCACACTTTAATGGAGATAACTTTTTTGGGTTGGCTTTTTCAAAGCCTATCATTCTTCTTCTTACCAATTTTATAGGAACAATAATTCACTAATGTGCTTGTATATATGGATGGATCAACTTTAAGTTTGTATTAATGGATATATCATAACAAGCAAATAAGTTCTTGGAATTCTTTTATGGGGTGTTTGGTTAGAGGATTTTTTGAGTTGGTTGCATTTCAATATAGTGATTTTAAGTTTTTGATTGTTTCATAGAGAGTAAAATAAATTTAAAGTATATGTTATCAACTATTCCATTTTTATGTATTTAAAATTCACCTGATTTGATTGAATTTCAAATACTTAACATCATGCTATGCAACTTTGCTCACATTAGCCTCCTACATGATCTTGGATCATGGGACCTCTAAATGCTAACCCTATGCTCATGCTTGCCTTTAAGGTTAAACACCAATTGCATGACCTGTGACATTGACCTCAATGCAACCTTTAACCTCTACCCTATTAGTGTTGGCCTCACCCTCAATCTTTGAACTCTATTATGACCCCATTGTTCTGATCTCTAGCCTCCATCTTGATTTGTGCCCAAATAAAAAAAAATCAAAATACTTACCAAATACCATTATGAAATTATTTTACAACAAACCAAACACCAAAATGTATTTCAAATATGTAGAGTTTATTTCTGCTTGTACTTAGAATGTAGCTAAGTTCTAGATATTTTGAACTAGTTAACAAGCGTCTCCATAAAGAAAGTGCTTGATGTTTTATACAATTGTTGTACTGAGGTTTTAAAGGGGAATTCACCATGTTACATTAAACATATTTGATCCAAGATATTTATAATCACTTTGAAGGGCATTCCAAACAAATTTCAAAATTTCTATATTTTCTTCTCCTAAGTTGTTTTATATCAAGTTTACACATCAAAATTTGGAAAGAGTTGTAAACATTACAATTGTAATCATTATCACATCCTTTTCAATTAGCCAAATTTAATGGATTGATGGTCATTAGACATTTGTGTGTTCTCCATCATCTATTTTGTTGGCTTCTCTAAACTTTATAAGCTTTATACCTACAACAACAATCAAATCCACTTTATCGATACACCATTTGACAACTCAATTGGAAGATCATAGCTCAAAGGGCTTTTGTTTCCGCCATAATACCATTGCAATCACGCTTATAAGTCCCAAGCTATTTATCTTGATGTTTATTGATGAACATTAGAACAATCAAATAAATAACATTATGCAATTAAACCATCTTTTCTTGATTTCCCATAATCCAATTTCAATACTTTCACAGTATAAATTAATCCAAGAACTTTATGGACATTTGCAATCACATTGTCTAGATATTAGTAGACATTGGATCTACTCACAACTTTATTCAAAAGAAATTAGTTTGCACTTTGGGACAAATAATCATAACATCCAAATTCTTTAACTTTTTAGTGGGCAATGACTTAATTCTATAATGCTTTGCTCTTTTTTGGTAGAAGCACATGATATTCAAGGATGCTCATTCATTATTGACTATCACACTTTCCAATTCAAGGCGTAGATGTGATCTTGGAAGTCCATAGTTTGGAGTTGTTAGATTGGTGTACTGCAAATTATAAGGATACTTAACTATGGAATTTTGATAAATGGGAAATACAACTAAATTGCAAGGTGATGTGAGCTCCTTAGCCCACAACATTCAATTGAGTAGTTCACCTAGTTATTCTCCATCAATTGCATCACTTCTTGTTTATACTGATATCTGATTCTAGCCAATTATCCACAAGTAGGCTATAGTATTTACATCAAAAGAATCAAGAAGAACTCGATGCTTACCAATATCTATTTAAGTCATCATTTGAGTTGTCATTGAGGAAGGCAGTGGAGCATTGAATTCATTGTTGCCATGTGTGAAACCCATGTGGGTGCAACAATATTGATGTGATTATTTTTAGAATATTGAAATAAACAAGTTGTTGAAAGATATACTTGACTTAAGCATCATTCACAAAAGTGCAAGCTTTTTCCTTTCCTAGTTCTCTTAGTATACAGGAATAGTGGCATGTGATATTTTTGTATAGGTGGAATGACAAACCATTTTTCTATGCCAATTGTCAAAGAAAAAATAAACATGTTACATTGTGCTTCCATTTCTCAAATTTGGATTTGTCATCTAGTTATCACCAAATATGA
This sequence comes from Cymbidium sinense, assembly GCA_021442155.1. Classification (NCBI taxonomy): domain Eukaryota; kingdom Viridiplantae; phylum Streptophyta; class Magnoliopsida; order Asparagales; family Orchidaceae; genus Cymbidium; species Cymbidium sinense. The sequence goes on along the minus strand of CM038219.1, from coordinate 81,251,318 downwards.
ATGGTGAAGGAGGGTGCATGCAAGATGGTTGTCCAAACAAGGGACACTACAAATTAATGTCAATGCCCTTTGGCATGAAAAATATGCTAACCACCTTTTCAACCCTTTCTTTGCTTTGTTTGATATTTTTTATGACATCCTTATCCAGGACATCTCTTGGTAGACCATCTTCTAATGGTCTTGAACTCTCTTCAAACACATATTATTTGCAAAACCCCCAAGCACATGTTTTCTGAAACACAACTTGACTTATTTGTGGCATAAAAAATCAATCTAAGCGATTCAATGCCAGCAAACCCCTAAATTGCTTAAACAATTGATACAATTCTATGGGTTAAAGCAAATTAGTTCCCCATTCTGTGACAATCATAGCACCATTAACAGCTTTATTGGCACGTGACAAACTTCAATGATTTTCCATTAGCATTCAATGCTTTGAAAGATGCAATACCTCATTTCATTCTTACCTTGATTATTTTGGTGCCATTTATTGTAGGAATAGGTGCCTAAAGAAAAGCTATTGGTTCTTAGCTATTGGCACTGCCCTGATACAATATGCTCATCCTCTCACTTTTTATAGTAAAAAGCTATCATTGGCATTACAAAATCCTTCCTCTTATGCTCGTGAACTATAGGCAGTTGTTTGGGTCATTGTTGGCTGTGAATGAAGTCTGTACAAAATAAAACTTGGCAAAACAAAATTTCACCAAAAAGGACCAATAAAGCTAACAACCATTGCGAGAACTAAATACAAATGACAAGACTTTGGCAACTAAGTAATAACAAGAATAATAAGCTGATCCCTAAGACAAATATTTCACTGAACAATTTCCCAAATGTAATTGGAATAAAGCTGCCTGAACAAACTATGGGTTCCAACATCTTGCCCTTTGAATGTGACTTCCTAACCCCTCCTCTAAGTGTTGTAGGTGTTATTGGCTTCTAAAATGGACTTAACTAGGAGTGTTGGAATTCTTTCTCTCAAATAAGTTCCAAAAGTAATTCAAGCTTGACGGGAATGCTAGTGCTAGTAGTTTCTTATCTTTCTTCCTGATGGGCATTCTCTAACATCTCATGTTTGCTGGAATGCTTGCCACTAGTTTTTCAAGAAATGTTTGGCTCATGGAAATCATTGAACCTATGAATAGAGCATGCTAATGCTGCTTAGGAAACTTATTATTTAAGAATTGTAATTCTAAAATTAACAAACTAGTTAAAAAAAATAGATAACCTGATGAGTGAATAGTTTCTTGATTAAGGAATCTGGATAATTTAATGTCTTGCCATTACCAAACCCAAACTTGTAAGACTTCTGAAATAAGGGCTTTAGAAATCAATAAAAGATAATACTTATTGCTCATAGAGTGCATGATACTATCTCCCATCCAAGTCCCAGCTCTAACGACAACTTCAAATTGTAATTCTCTATTTCTAGTTGAGATTAAGCTCTGGCAGAATCCTCAAACCAACCTTTGCAAATCCAGATTCACTCTTCTGCTACTGGTCTTCAATTCATACAGCAAGAAGAAATGGAATACAACACAAACAAAACAAGAAATATCACCTTGTAGATGAATGACTGTCCCTAGTGAAAAATATGATCATTACTTGTTCTCAGTAAAAATGATTTATAGATTTTTGAATAGTTTCAATACCTTAATATTCTCCTTCATAAGCATCAAAATCACTTTCTTGCCTCTATATTCTAAGGTATAGGTGTTATTATAACTATAAAAATATGCCTATCATATTGCCATGGCTGTCCTAATAGTAACAGACATCCATATGAATTGCATCATATCGAACCTCCTCTTGTAATTTATTACCTTTAGAAAATTGCACTAAACATTACTTTGTGACTTTTCGATCATTTTCATTAGGAAGCCAGGACAATTTTTAAGGTGTAGGGTGCTCTTGAATAGTTAGATTTAATTTTTCAACTATATTATTGAAACTGACATTCTCACAAGCTCCCCATCAAATGATCATATTGCACACTTTCTTTTGCACGGTGCATCTAGTTTGAAGGATATTATGTTGACACCAATCATACTCGGGCTTAAAGTAGTGCTCAAAGTCTTTTAAGCCATCAAAGCGTTCACCATCATTGGCATACAATCATTTTCATCAAGGTGTCTTCTAGTTCATTTTTTTTCCTTGGTTGGGGCCTTTTCCACTGAGAATACAATTCATCAATTTGGACAATTTAATGCAATGCATACAAATTCTAGACATCAAAAGCATTTTATGAGTGAGCTTTTAGTATTATAAGTGTTAAATTTATTGATTCCTAATGTTTGTGTATAATTGAGAAGGTTATTTTTAAAAGCCAAAGAGTCACCATGGGTTTCCTAATCAACTCTGGCTTGTTGTCCTAAATTGGAAGAACGTTCTTAGTATTATATTGTTGTTGTTCCACCCTTAGAGTTAATGCAATGACATTTAATAATGTCCAATCTTTCTAATTTTTTGATATTTAGAATTGCAGGATATAACTCACTATTAAATTAGGCAATGGTATGCTCCTTAGATTTGATTATATCACATTTTAACATCAATTGTTTAAAGTTAGCGATATATTCTTCTACAATTAGATTTTATTGGTGAAAGTTATGAAGTTTAATAAACACATTTTATGTTAAATGAGATGTCAAGTAATTTTCTTTTGTATTTTCTCTCACTTGATGATCTTATTTTTATCTTCTCTATATCATGTGTTCATTTTAGATTTTCCATCAAAATGATATGATTTTTTTTATTTGATGGCCACTAGTTTAACATGCTTATCATTTAGTATTTCTTTATATTCAAATATGTGCTTTATCATATGTGGACAATCTATGAGATCATCAAGATTTAGCCCATCCTCAAAATTAGGAAAAATGTGTGACTGGTTCCCTTCTACGATAAGGTTCATCCTCTTCGGATAATTCTTAAAATGGTTGATGGAAAGGACTATCCATCTCATGCAAACGGGATTCTCATTCACACCTTTTATATGCCACTAACATATTTTGTAATTGTTGAATTGCATGATGTAATTCCTCCATGTTTAGTGTTGAGCTTTGGTGGGGTAGGTTTCTCATAGGCGCCATTCTAATGTAGGCTCTAATTTGACATTGAGTGCATGGAGTATACAAAACAAAACTTTGAAAATCTAAATTACATAAAAAGATCAATAAAGCAACCATAGTGAGAACTAAATACCTATGACAATGGCAAGTAAAACCACAATTACACAATATAATAACCTGACCTCTAAGATAAGTATATTGCAGAGCAATTTCCCAAATAAATTTGGAATAAGTAGACAACATCACTTCCTAATTCCCCTTGGTGGTGTTAGTGTTATTGGCTTCTTAAATGGATTGAATCAGGAGTGGTGGAATTCTTTCTCCCAAACAATTTCCATAAGTAATTCAGGCTTGATGGGATTGTTAGTGTTAGTCATTTCTTATCTTTTTTGTCAAATGGGGATTCTCTGAGATCTCAGGTTTGGTGGATTGCCAAGAAACGTTTGGCCTAAAGAAATTGCTGAAATTGGTGGGATGCATGACCACACCTATAATTTACCAAGGTACAATTAGGTAGTTTCTATTCAAGAATTGAAATTCTAAAATTAATAAACTAGCCAGAAAACAAATATGGGTAATCTAATGTATTTTCATTCCTGAACCAAACCTACTAGGACTTCTGAATTTAGGGCAGAAGAGGTGTTCTTATTACTCATTGAGTGAAGCAAACCATCTCCCATTGAAGTCCTTTCTCTTGCAACAACTCCAAAATGCAGTTCTATATTTTTGGTTGAGTTAAGCTCTAGCAGAATCCTCTAACCAGCCCTTTGCAAATCCAAATTCATTCTTCTGCTGGTCTTCAATTCTTGCAGTAAGAGCTGGAAAAACAACACAAACAAAATAAGAAATATTACCTTGTAGAATAATGGTTGTCCCCGGTTAAAAATATGATCACCACTTCCCTTTAATGCCTTTGCATTCCCAACAACATCATTTCTTTTGTTGAACTACAAGTATGTGCCATAATTCAAACTAAGCGCCTATAGAAAAATCTATGAAAATCATGGCAACGTTGCATGATCGGAAGTTAAAACTCCCTAATTGAGCAGATTCAATCATAAATCATCTCAATCCAAAATTCGGCTTTGTAATTGTGTTAAAAATATCAAAATTAATTAAATGAAAAATATTGGGTCAATTAATAACCAATCAATTAATTAAAATTAATTTTTAATTAAATTACATGCATATAGAGGTTGTGAGGCCTCGACGACGTTCAAACGACCGCCGCTCACAAAATTGACTGCGTCATTATCGCTGAAACATCGATATCTATCAAATGACACCTCCCGCGATCAATTCGATAAAGTCTACGTGAATGTCGAGTGATTCGAATGCGATGTCGCACAATTTAAACCTAATTTCACTTCGACCATCGCTGACATGATCCAAATGATCTCTGATCATGAAATAAAATAATTTCATATGGTTTGATGCGAAATTATATTAATCTGCAATTACAATGGATAATGGCTGCTTAAACCCCATAATATTTGCTTAATCAGCTGCCCAAATTAGCCAATTCAGCTCAGTCGCCCAATCAGCCAATCAATTTAAATGCTTAGGGAGCCAATTGGATTTTCCACCTAATGAACCCTATTGGTTGCTTAGCCCAATTGAAAATTCGGTACTACACGAAATGAGCATCCTCCTGTCTGATCTCTCCCATTCATGCATGAAAGAAAGCTCACGGGATCTCCCTCTCTCATGTGACTCTCAGCCGAACTCCCCTCTTCCGTCCCACTCTCATTCCAAGTTGCACAAAATGTGGTTATCCTTCCGGTCTCCCTCTCTTCATTTGTGTGAGCCAAATGAGCTGCCTACCTCTCAATTTTCCTTCTTCCCGCCTGTCTCAAGCGACAGGAGATCCCAAACTCCCCTCTCTCGGTTCGTCTGTCCCAAGCATTGCATGAGCAGTTCCCTCTTTCCCGTCTATCTCTTCCTCTACAACAATCAAACCGGCTACTCTGACTTCTAGGACTAGCCAAGCCAAGCAAACCCCTTTTGGATCCTTCCTAGTCAAACGAGTAGGCCGAATGGATTCCCCTGTCCATTCCTTCCTCCTAGCCACACAGTAGACGTTGACCTCCTTCCTCTTGGGTTGTCCATCTCTCTCTAGCCAAAACCAAGGGAATTCCCCTACCTACATTGTTTTCCCTAGACACCGCTGAGCATCCCTTTATCCCTTTTCTGTAGCAACCGAGGGCTTCCTTTTTAGTTCTTCCCAAAATCTTTTTTCCTCCTCTTTTCAATCATTTCTAGGTTGTTTCTATTCAACCCTAAGTTCCCTACCATTATTTCATTCCCTTTTGCTTGGATGAAATGGGTTCAGTGAGATTTTCTTTCATATATATTATGTGCTTGGGCTGTTCTTTTATGCAATTGCAATAGGAGGGGGAGATGGTGTTTAACATGGCATAGCTCAGGTTGCTTTGTTTTTCACTAAATTCCTATAGTGCATCTATTTGAGTTACCAAACAAATGAAAAAATGTAAAATTAGTAGGGTAGTGATCGTCCATGAGGGTTCCCTTGCTTTGTTATGCCTCTTTCCTTTGTTTGATTACTTGCAATTATGAAGGTGGTTATCTTGTTTAAGCAAGATTTCAGATTTTCTGGACTTATCAAACTTAGTGTGATTGTTTAGTTTATGTAGCCTAAACTCTATGTAATTATCATGTTAAAGGAAGAGGATGAAGGGAGTGATTGGCTTTGCTAGCATTGTGCTTGTTTCCTCTCTTTTGTGATCACTAAGTTAGTGGGATTTTGAAATACAATCTGAAATGAGATTTTGTGCAAGTTTAAAGCTCCCTTTTTGTTGTTTAGCTTCATTAATGTTGCATCTTGCCTAGTGTTTGTTCATATTGTACTCACAAGCAATTGCCAAGTTCCTATATTGCATTAAAACTGAAATAAGTTGACATAGATGTAGGATATGATTTGCTCTCTTGGTTTTAAAATTTTCTTAAAATTGCTTACTTTGTGTGGCTTAAATTCTACTTGGCTATAATTTTTAAAAGAAAGGGAATGAAAGGGGGAGTGAATGGCTTTGCTAGCATTGTTATTATTCTTTTCTCTCCATTGTCAGCTAATGGACATGTGAAGTGCAATCTGAAATGAGATTTCATTTGCATAGAATTTGAAAGTCATTGTCCTTCATTGGTTGAATGAATAATTTGCAAGGTTTAGAATGACTACCTATTATCTTGTTTAATTAAATCTTGCTTAAATTCTATTATCATTGTGAAATTGATATGAAATAGGAAGTGCATAAGCTTTAACTTTGATTCATGGCTCTCATTCTATTATTTGAGTCCTCTTATATTATCATATGTTTTGAATGAGTAGATCACTCTTACACTTTATGATCTAGTGGCCATCTTATTTATATGTTGATGCAAAATGGTTCAATGCGTTGTTTGGCTTTAGAATTCCATGGTAATATATGAAATTTGCATTTAAGATTAGCCATTCAACATCTCTTTTTGTTGATTGAATCAAAATGGAAAAATGATGAATATGATTGCAAGGTTAGTGAATTTTGGAGACATTCACTTTCTGTCACTTGATTGTGAGCTAAAATTGTTCAAACTTAGCTATTTCATGTTCTACTTGTTCTCACATGTATTCAATCAATTTGATCTTGAGACTTTCTCTATTAACATGATAAGATGGGATTATGGTTTTCATGAAGGCACATTGCTTTTGTTTTGCCTCTTTCATGTTATCAAAGTTGAAAATTCATTTGCATTTTACCATCAAAGTGTTGTTTTGATTTGCTGAATATAAGGAAGAAAGCAATAATTTTGATATTCAATAGGAAAAGATTAGATGGGGCTTGCATTTGTTGAAGGCTTATACATTAATTTGCTGATTATGCATTATAAAGGGTAAATTTTGGATGAAATGTTGAATGAAATGGTGATAAGTCACAACATAAGGTAAATCTTCACTTATATAATGCATCTTTTGCCTTAGTATATGAGTAAAATTTCATTTCAAAGATTACTAAGTAACATTTTGTTCCAATGTGGAATCTTGATATAAGTACTCATTCATATTGTTCCAATGCGGCGAAGAAACTTATGATATAAGTATTTGCTCATGTTGTTCTAATACTGAAATATATTTTGTAATATAAGTATCCTCACATTGTTCTAATGCGATGGAAAAACTTGTGATATAAGTACTTGCACACATTATTCCAAAGAAAATATATTTTTGATAAGTACCATTCACATTGTTCCAATGTGGTGGAGAAACTTGTGATAAGTACTTCACATGTTCCAAATTAAAGGAAATATGCTTTAAATTAAGTACTTGTACACATTGTTCCAATGCGGCAAGGAAATGCTATGCTATGCAAACATATGCAACTCTTTCTTGGCATGGTAGGTAAACTATACTTTCGGCCATGGTGTCTAACGACACCTACCATGCACGCCTTTCTTGGCATGGTGGGAAGGCCCAGTCTCAAGCCCCTATGATGGGGAGGTTCTTGAAATTTCTAGTAAACTAAACCTATAAGGTTTAACATTTTAGATAAACTTTTGAACTTTCTGTATCATAAGATGAATGTGAATTAAGATTCAAATCATGAAATGATCACTTAGAATCATAAATTGTAAGACATCAAATGAATTAGCTAAAGAGACTTAAAAGAATTTCATGACTTGCTCACTAACAAGCATACAATTTGATAGCTTAATAGCAAGTAAAGATGAACTTTCAACTATCACTTGAAATGCAAAGAAGATTTTACTAATTGAATCAAAAGAGCTTAAGGGAGGCTTAAACTAAGCTTGAATCCACTTAAGTTTACCAATAAATGCAAACTAAATTTTTCAATACATACGTTAAATTCAATTGTATTATATCATGTATTGAAAATGTGAAAAGAATTTAGTTCAAATTAGTTTTCTTTTTGGGAGGATAATTGAATACAATTTGAGTTGAAACATAAATACTTGCAAAGAACAGCTCATTTATGAGTATAAGTAAAGTTTGATAATTCGTCAATGAATATGAATGAGATGCCCTTCATTAAACATTGATGTAAAAATGAATATTTGATCGGAGGCTTATTTAAACATTCAAATGAATGAGATTTTTTGTGCATATGATCAATCTTACATTTAAGTTTAATGTCTTATGATTTATACAAGTATTCAAGGAAAATAAATCCAAGCATGAATCGTGAACCATTCTTTCATGTGAATCTATAGTTTTGAGCTTCATGCTAAGTGTTTAATGGAATGACTTATAACGTATATTCAAAATACTACTATATTCCATTCAAATTGAACAGGCATATGAACTTTCAAGTTAAATGAATCTCAAGCTTACTTAGAGCAATTTTTTTGCTTAATCGCTTGATTCATGTAACATTTGAAAGAGTCAAGCTCATGTTAGAAAGATTCTCACTTGATTCACACAAGTATTTAAAAGAGTCAATGCATGTCTTATAGAATAGATCTATTCTTGATTTATGACAAACAGTGAAAGAATTAAACTTATGTCTTATAGAATGGACCTCACTTGATCTATGATGAACATTTGAAATGGTCAAATTCATATTTGACAGAACAAATCGTTTGATGTATGATATTGGGTATCTAACAAACCTTGCAATTTCACACATTTTTGTATCTAATATAACTACTTCAACTTAGACATTCTTATATCCATACATCATTTTAAGAGAATGTACTTATATATTGAAGTATCCACTAGCTTGAAAATCTTAAATAAATATAAGCAAGTCATATGCAAAATGTATGAGCAGATACCTACAGTTATTCAAAACCAATTATTCATCTACATGTGTCCCGACATATATGTTACAAATCTAAATGTAGTGTTTGAGGATCGTGCATGGGTTGAACCAGGTTGGGTCTTAGGACCAGTCCAGGTTAACAAAATCTAATGTAATAATATTATTATAATATTTTCAACTTAATGAAATAGAAGCTAATTACATTATAGAATGACAAAAGATAAATTTATCGCATCATTATTAATGTAACTTCTCAAGTTTAAATCCTCAAGAGGAAAGTCTTAAACCCAATCCTCTATGCTCAAACTAGAGTTGACAAGGTTTGGTGGATGATAGATCTTGAAGCAACAAATTTAAACGATTCTCTACGAGAAAAGAGGCAGAGTTGACAAGGTCTACTAGCCTACAATAATCATACGATCAAAAGGCTATTATTATCAAGGTTTAAGTGATTAATGATTATATGTATTCAAATTTAAATCAATTACAAAATAATCACATGTTCAAATAAAAAATAAAAAAATACATAAATTAAATAAAATTAATTATTTAAATTTAAAGTTAAAATTCATCCACCTCTTTGCAACTGTTTGTCGAGGGTGACAAGTCAAAAAGACTTTTGCTCACAAAAAGCCAATGTCAAATCAAATACATAATTATTTTCATACTTAAATAACCTTAAGTCGGTAAGGATGTGGCCCGTGTCCTCTGTCCGTGTGGGTTTGCATGATATGACACCACATAATTGCAGTTACGACCAGAGCCCTCTGACTTGGTGGTTTGCCTCAAAATGACACTACTAAATTACAATCACGATCCCTGTTTTGCTTTTTTTGAGCTGTGAATTATATAATGTATCTGATTAGATAAAAAGCTCTCTATTAGCTAAGGTTGACTTATATTTATCCCTTTAGACAAACTCCACCCTAGGTCTATAAGGATACTTTGGACGACATAACCCATTGGTGGGTTGGGTTAATCGACTACCTCTAACTAAGTAGACTAGAGACCAAGACAGCCCGTAATGATGGAACCATGGGATCTTGATCGGGCACATCACCGTTCCCCTAAATATAAGCTTTAAATTAAAATAATAAATCTCATAAATCCTAAACTCCACTCACTATTACTATATGCTCGCTATTTAGCGATTCATTGACTACCCTTAATCGAAAGTGCTCTCTCAGTATTAGGAGGGGTAATTAACTATAGCTCCTTGCATCTATAGAAAACTTGGAACCAGATCTAAAGTCCTTACAAAATGAGGGTGAAATCTCAAGGTAGCGTCTTATCTACTATTTCATCTACCTTCTAAAAATTTGACCGACATTTTAATCATTATCTTCATTGTGAGAGGTCGGTGGTGAATTTTTAGAGCCCACACTACCTAGCACTATTAATGTATTTTAAATAAGAACTTAGGAACAACCTCTTGATAGTCATTGGAGGTAAGTGTAAGACTAGGCATGGGTAGACTTCTACACTTAACTATGAATGCTTACCATCACCACTTTCCTTCAAATTTGTGAAAATATGCTCCAAAGCGGGAAATTCTTCTCCATCTTCAGGGTATTCTAATAATAAAACTATAAAAGACCCCATTCTCTATGAAAGAAGGTCTATTTGTAGGCAAGGTATCCCAAATAACACCTAGGCCTCTTAATTATTAATTTGTCTCCATGAAGATAGTAAAGTTATAAAGCCCATAATTATGAAAAAGACTTTAATTGCTAAAAACAACTTATAACTACATAAGTGGCAATATCTGTTAGGAAAACATTTAATCATTCACACAAATCAATGTAAGTTAGGTGGTTTATTAACTAGAATTACCATAAACTACCAAAATGCATCCAATTTTTCATATATCTCATTTTAAAACATTTTGTGAAGACTGCACTTTACATCCAGCCCCACTACTAGCTTTGTTCACCACCGACCAACCATTGCTTCATTCATTAGCCATCCTTAAGCAATGAACCATCATGTGTGAATAGAGTCAGAATTACTAATTCAATGGGATGGATTTCATCATGGGTTTTTGGAAGACTATGTACCTATCTAAATTTTGACCTTGAGAGCAAGATCATCTTTGATGATGGGAATATTGTAGTGAACTTAAGAGTTCATCAAAAGGTCAAAATGAAAGATAAGAAGAATGAAATGGATGATAGATTTTCAATCCAAATAAAGAAGCATAACTAATGATAACAAGGATTGGCCTAGCAAATGAAGTAATAGTTGCCTTGTTAAGATGAAGTTCTTTGTGTGAGTTCTTTTACAATTACTAAAAGTGTTTCTTTGTAGTACAATTGTTGATTCTTTTATTCTATCCAAACCAATACTTATTGAACCTTATATTCTACTTTGGAAAGTTTATAAATAAAACTGAATGGGGTTGAACAGGGGAGTGAAAAACTCTTTTGTTGTTTACATTTTTTATTCTTCTTTTCTCCTCCTAGAGACTTCGGCTTCCTTTCTGAAGTGTTCGTAGCGAAATTTCCCATTTGATCTGTGTACTTAGAAATTTCAGATTTGTTGGATAAATTATATTTTCTTTGGATGTTTAGTTCTTTCATATACTATCATCAATTTTTAACTATTAACTTTCATTTCTTTTGCATTATCCTTTTGCTCATTTATTTCCTTTAATGCATCTTGTTATGCTTCAACTTTTCTTGTTTTGGTTTATGGGAAATACTTTGCTGACCAACTCAGCCTAAATTGAAAAATTCTTTGGTTTTTAACTTTTACATCTTTTTGAGGTTTTTCTTTTCCACATGTGTGCATGCTGACCTATGTTACTTCTAAGAGCCATCCACACCACTTGCACCTGTCTCCTAGCTCAAATATTTATGGGAATGAACAACTTGAAAGAGAAAAAAACATAATTATTGTCAGAGGAACTTGGATAGTGCCAAGAAAAGTATAATATAATCTCTATCAAATTGTAATAATAATTTATCTCCATTTTCATCATGTTATTGCTTTATGATTTATGACAACAAATTCATTTTGTGGAAACATTGCATGCAATCTAGTCTTCTATTATAGCTACCATTGCTACCAAATACTAATAAGAAAAAAAAAACTTGGGATCCCATTTTTCTTTTCATAATTTTATTATTCGCTTAAAATTTTTTATGAGATTGACCTCATTCTTTATACATAGATGTAAATACAATTGGTGCATAAACATGAAAGCACACATAAACTTCTAGATTTGAGTTACTGAATAAAATTTTAATGAAATAACCACAAAATTTAATGACTTAACTATATGGAAAAAATTTAAAACTTCATTTCATTTTTGTCTCCAAAAGATGTATTGTTGCATGTTGTGTTATGTGTCCTCCAATCAGTGGCACAATATTCTTTTCCTACAATGTACTCTTAAATCATCTATTGCACATTTTTGATTATTTATGAAATATTTTCAGTTGGTTTAAATTCTTAATCTTGGAACAGAGTGAATATTGATAACTTGTACCAATACGTAGTTTGGTTACCATGCAAAATATTACTCCCAATTTTGCTACTTGAACTACTCTCCTATGCATTACATTCTGATTTATTAAGAGTCTGAGATCAAATATGTGGTCTCTAAAAATTCAGTTGGTCTCTCATTGAGAGTTTATGTATTGATTCCTGATTAAATTTTCAGAAGGGAGATTAGATTGAAGATTAAACATGACTTACCCTCATTTTCCAATGACCTTACGCTTCCAAGTTCACCATAGGTGCATATGATTAATTAGCATCCATAGTTAATTACCCCTCATATCACAATAGAAGGGCCCTCTCGATTTAGGTTGGATGTTTGTATTGATCTTTAGTGTGAATTGGTGTTTAGTGATATTTGTGTGAATGACTATCTAGGATAAAGGGAAGTAGTCTCGATAAAGATCCCATGATTTTGTCATCCCATGCCCACTGTTATTCTATGCTATCAACATCAGACAGCTATTACTCATAATGTCCAGGGAACTTAATTAGTAGTCATGGGTGCCTCATCATAGGAATCCCGAGTAGATTAGAGTTATTATGCAGGTATTTATTGGAGTATTTAATCTAAACTTAGTTTTAGAAGTTTGATCGATCATTTAGTTTTATGACTTCCTCTTCTTAACAAAATGATTTGAGAATTTTATGAGATAAGTAGGATTTACATCCATTATATAACCAATGTTAACTGAAATTTTTCTTGCAAACATAAACTGAGCTTATATCTATTGGAATGCCTGATTGAGTTAGACTTACAGCCCTTAGAATGTTGGAAGTTTTCTTTGTAAATATATATTGGGGTTACATCCATTGAAATTTCATGACTTTAAGAATATGATCTGTTTTGCAGACAATGAATGGGCTTACATCCCAATATAAATGTAGAGTTTTTTTTACTAATATAAATTGGACATTCATCAGAATGTTGATTATTAAATGTAGAGTCCATTTTGTGCACATTGATTGTGCTTACATCCTTTGGAATGCCAATTATTAAATATGAAGTCTATTTTGTAGATAGATTTTGATGATGTAATGAAGTGTCATCTCTTCTTTACCACTTTCAGGTGATTTGCGCCTCCCAGTGGAGTCATTACCTTATTTGTTGAGTTCAAGAGGATGTTTGCTATGCAATTTGCAAGTGCTCAAAAACCATTGTATATTTCCCAAGCCCTTCCATAAATGAGGTAAGAACTTGATGAGTCTTGAGGAATTTCAACACACATTTCTAATAAGAGATGTTGGAAATTAAAGATTTGAAATCCACAATTGCCCAAGTTGCACTTGCTTAATGACTGAAAGAAGGACCCTTTAAATATGTTCTCAGATTCTAACAAAGACACTCCAAATAATGGAGCGGCAAAAAAACTATGTAAATATGAAAGAATACAATGAAGTTATTCAATCGATCCGGTAAAGACTCAAAGATATCTCTTTGAGAGCAACAGCCTAGTGGTGGGTATCGAGCTAGAAGAGAAGATAAAAGAAGGTGATCTGAGGCACCACCAGCTAGGGGTTTAGGAATCTTACAACTTGTTACCAAGGAGCTGAATACTCGTAACCCACATTAACAACTCCTCTCAGAGTATTAATGGTTGAGTTAGTAGAGGCCAATTAAAATATGGAATATTTTAAGAGACCACTACCAATGAAACTTCGATAGTTCATCGATCAAGGCACTATGCTTACCACCATGAGCATGGTCATGAGACTAAAGAGTGTAGACACCTAAAAAGTCTAGTTAACAAATTGATTGCCAACTATCAAGTTAAAAGTATTTTGATCAACATAAGAAGCTCGGTCAACATAATCATTAAGTTGGTATTCAACAAGCTAAGATTAACTAACTCTAAATTCACCCCACTAGGGATTTCTATACGATTTCTTAGAAGAGTGAAGAGAAATTAAAGGGATGATTACCCTCCCCGTGACTTAAGGAGAAGGGAGTAAACAATTCATGGCTATGAGTAACTTTATCAGTAGATGCTTCGGTCACCTACAACACCATCTTTGGTTGATCTTAGTCAACACTTTTCAAGTAGTGTTATCAACTTTCCACATAACCATCAAATTTTGAACTAGATGTGAGGAAATCACGTTAACCAAAATCTCATCATCTTGAGCACGCTACTAAAAGGCAGTTGGCATATCTAGTAAGAAAGATGAAGTATTATAGCTAGAGACCACAAGAACTGAAATTGAAGTTCTCAAGGAGATAGAAGAGATTCCCACAAAGAAGGATTCAGAGCGAGTTCTAAAGATCAACTCAAACTATAGTATAAGACCAAGACCTTGCTAAGGTCAAGCAACTTAACTTTAAAATAAAAGACTAACAATCTATATAGTTAGCGATTATAATGTGTACTCTTTGTGAGGTCAACAATTAAACTTAAAAAAAGATCAACTCTCTATGTGGTTGGTGACAATAGTGTAAAATTGACACACTATGAGCATCAACTAAAATGCAAAATGAATTCACCATTAAGAACCTAAGTGTTTTAACGGCTAAGTCAAAATAAAGAATTTATTTAACTAATAGTAATTATAAGACTACCTAGAGAAATTTAATCAATGTGTATATCAAGTCCCGAATAGAATGTTAATAAGGAGTATAACACCAATGACATGAGTAAGTTCTTTATTCTAGAAAGTAGCCTTCATTATTGCTTAAAAGAAAGGAGAAAACATTTCAAAGTTGTACTTAACATAAAAATATATTTTTCATTCATGAAGTATTGCTCTTTTAATTGAATTCCTCAAGTAATGCTCTGATATTAAAAAAGTTTTATTAGTACTTTTGTCACTTATTTACATTATTTAATGAGAAGTGGGCGAGCAAGATTATGGCGTTGATGATGTGAATTGTGAGGCGGTGTAAGCGTGTGGGATGAGCTCTAGCAGACTTCAACAAATGAACAGATGAGCCATCACAAGTCGAGCAATAGTATGTTGGAAATTATGTTGGTTGGATTGCCACTAGTGCCCCCTATTGCCATTAGCTCCACCTCCACAGACAACCTTCTTAAATTGGATATTTTAAAATATTTTCAAATGAAAACTTAGTTTTTAAAGTTTGTAACAAAGTAAATTGTCAATTATGATATTAAAATAGAGCACACTAATAAATCAAAAAAAATTTAGAAATGTAAGAAGACAAGAGGCATAGAGATTTTCATCTGGTTCGACCAAACCTAAAAACTGGCCTATGTCCACACCTAGTCATCCTGATTAGGAATTCACTAAATAAAATGAGATTATGACTAATCTCCTATACTTTTCTACTTTGGGCAAGTACAACTCAAATATACTTTTCTACACCAGAAATGATAACTCAACACCATACTTTCCTACCTCCAAGTACAATCCCAAGTAAAGAGAACAAAAGAAGAAAAGATAATATAAATATCTAACTCTCAATTTAAAATAATTTTGCACTAAAGTCCCAACTAAAATAATATTGAGATAAATAACAAAGAGAGTTCAAAGTGAATATATTTCTTGTTGAATTATTTTTCTATGAAAACAGTAAATAGATCTTTGAAAAATATTTGACTTCAAAAGGGAAAGATTTGAAAAATAAATGAACTTGAAAAACTATATGATATGGAATCACTTGGATTATTTAGACTTTAAAGTATTTACATGAATATGTAATCCAAAAGACTTGTGCAATGAATACTTTCAAATAAATAAGCGATGTGAATTCCTTAGTTGAGAAATTACTTTGAAACAAAAAAGCAAGAAATCCATTTAAGAATCAATGTACTCTTATAAAACTCTTTTATGATATGAAAGCTATAACACTTGCAAGACAAAAATGATTTCAATCAATAAAATAAATTATTTTTCAAATCACTTGAGATGAGAATGAAAAATCTTAAGAAGAAAAACTTTAACAATAATTCATAAAGTTCTTTTCATCCAAATCAAACAATTGAAAAACTAAAATCAAAAGCATATAATGGATTGAAAACTCTTACTCATATCTTTATATATGTAAGAAATGAGGGCAAGACTTGAGTTGAACTTTCCAAATCTTGAAGAAGCAACAAAGTGAGTTTCAACCAAGAAAGAATTAAATGGGAATTGTTAACTTGTTAGCACTTTGAATCTACCAAACAATTTGCAAGGTTTTGGCCAAAGGATTCTAATGAGAAAGAAAAGAGAATTGGTGTTAATCTTCAAGAGACATTTAAAAAAAATTGCAAGGGTTTGGTAGAGAGAGAGAAATAAAAGCTAAAAAACCTCTTTAAATAGAATAGAGGGTCACTAAATTGTATTAGGAAATTATTTGATTTCTATTTGAATATCTCAATCATATAATCCAAAATTTTCAATTTGAAAATTTCAACCAAGTATGATTAGAATGAGAGAGAGATATGAGGAAGAATATTAATCAATCCAATCAAATAAAATTAAGGGAATAAATCAATAATATTCACCAAATAAGGATAAAGAGAGGAAAAAATTAATTTGGTAAAATTTGAACTTGAATAATAAACACATGATTTAATTTTAAATCTAATTGAATTCAAACTTTAATGAGATCAATGCAAGGGTGGAGGGAATTATTTTGAATCCACTTAACATAAACATGTTATCCTTAATTAATTAAGGAATCAATTTTGGAAGTGATTCAAAAAAATTTGAATTTAAAATATAGTAAGGATAAATTAGCATAGGATGGCCAAAGCATTTACAAAAAGAGTTCATCCATGATTTAATGCAACAAATATGAGAGATCAATTAACTAATATAGATTTGAAACATTAAGGCAAGTCATGAAATAAAAATAATAAAATAAATCAAGAAAAATAAACATGGATTCCAGCCACAATGTTTTCAAGTATAGATTCAATCTCCATTTAATACAATTAATTGATCTTGAATAAATTATAGAAAATAAAATTAAAATATATTTTAATTAATTTAAACAAATCAAGTTACTCCAAATAAAATACTAGAAGGTCATATATTTTCATAAATAATTAAATTAAAAATAAAAGCGTATAAATACATGGATCATTTGAATTTGAATT
Source organism: Cymbidium sinense (assembly GCA_021442155.1). Taxonomy (NCBI): domain Eukaryota; kingdom Viridiplantae; phylum Streptophyta; class Magnoliopsida; order Asparagales; family Orchidaceae; genus Cymbidium; species Cymbidium sinense. The sequence goes on along the minus strand of CM038219.1, from coordinate 81,233,927 downwards.
TAAATTAACTTAAAATAAATCAAATAAACTTTAATTAACTTAATTAAATCATGATAGGGTCAACCACAATAAGCCATTAAAGGATAAAATCAATTTGGCAACTTGTAGAATAATTTATTTTAAATTCAAAACTCATTTGAATTTCAAAATTAAAATAAAATAAATTTTAAAATTTTAAAAATAATATATATATATATATATATTATGATAATAAATTCCATAACTCCAATAACATTTAGCATGCCAAAAATCATAAAAAATAGGTCAAAATAAATTGGGATGACAATTATAATATGAGAGAAAAATAAAAGAATAGGAGAGAAAAAAATATGAATAATTTCACTCTAATGCATAAATAAATGGACTTAATAAGTTCAAATATGGAAATAACTAAATGAAGTATGAACTAAATCTAACACACTTTAAAACACAATGGATAAGACTTAATTACATGCAAGTACTTAAATTATCCAAAAATAATAATTGAAAATATCATGCAAATAAAATATGAAAATTTATGCAAAATTCAAAATATTATATGGAATTAAAACAATAATTTTATATTATTAAGCTCTTAATTGTCTTATTATTGCATAACATAAGAAGATTCATATACTACCCCAATATAGCTTTCTGACTTTCCTCTAATTATGGAAGTTGAGTATCGTGAATTTCGAAATACTTAAATAAACAACTAGTAGCTTAAAGAATATATATTTATTATTAATAAAATTCTAAATTAAGAATGATGATCATAATGATTATAATTAAGAAATTATTAGTTTGTATCAGACAAAGTTTGTTATCATCAAATCAAATTATAAGATACACAATATATATACTCAATATGCCTTCACTATGACTCTAGATTTAACAAAGATTGCAACTAATCTATCTCTTGCATAAACAAGTTCAAAGCTTCCCTTGATAGGTTGGCAAACTCAAAAGAGTCACAAAACACGTGGTTCCTTGACTTCATCCCTATGTATGGGAGGACTCGCCTTTACAAACTCGCCTTGTCTTGATGAGTAGGAGATGGAAAGCTCACCAAATTATTCATGTTAAAGGAAGTGAACTTAGTTGTTGCGGTGGGTGCCTTAGTGATTTTCCCTATGAATGTAAGCCCTCTTCAATGACCACGCCCACACCACCAAATCAGCCCATGACAAGACTGTAGTCGCCACTGAATGGTGAGAAAGGAACTCATCAAAATTAGAAATAAAATATCAATAAGATTCACCAAAAAATCAAACCTTCATAAATGAAAGCTATGAAAAAGAAATTCTTTTCTACTTGGATCATGACCTAACAAATCTTTCATTGTAAGGTGAATTAGTTTCATAAAACTACATCGAAGAAATAAATTGAAGGGTCGATGAGCACCCTTCATTTCCCTAGGCGACTCACACATTGGTCATGCCTATGATCAACAAGAAATTTTTTAAGTTAAATAAAGGACTTTGCAAAGCTAAAGTGGGTCTCAATTTTCCCAAGCAATTTTATATAATCTCCCTTTCAGAGAAGGTTCTCATCAATCGGTACACCACAACTTTCTTGTGCTAGCAAATCAAAGGAACTTCATCTTCCTCCTCCTCAACACCCTCAGCTCGTGCGAAGGGCAGCATTACTAGTAGCTTTCCGCCTTATCAGGGCGAGTACTCAGTCCCTCTTGCAAATCTCATACAACCTATAAGACTGGAGCCATGCAAGGTTTGACAATGATGGGGGCATGTATACTAGCTCCAAACATAGAGGCGGTAGTGACTTTGCTAGACCTATTGGCCTTCTTTGCTTTCTTGATTTGCCAAGAGTGCAATCACCATGAATATCATTAATGTCTATGGCGGGTAACCAAATACTTCTTGTAGATTAAAAAAAAAGACAGTTAATTTAAGTGAATGACATTGTGCATCATGATATGTTCCAAAGGAAAAAAAAAATGAAAGGTTTCTTTTATATCCATTGAGAGATCGGACACCTTGAAGGAATGAATCCGCATAAAAGGTAATGGAACGTTTCATAATTATGTAAATTTTTTTCTTTGAGATTCATTAAATGCTTACAGACTAATGTCACTTTTTATTCTTCTATCTTTTTACAAGTCATATTTACAAGGAGTAGAAGAAGCAGAGAGCAAAATACATGCCCAATGGAATAAATAAGCATGAGTGATTTTACTAGCAAGGCTATTAGAATAGCCAAACCAACAAGAAATTATACTTGACAATAAAGACTAGCTACAAACCGGTGAGTTGAAGACTTAAAGAAATAACAAAAGAACCAACCATAGATTACTCCTCCCATTGTGAGTTTTCAAAAACTCATCACTTGAACTCAATAGCACGCCACAAATCAAGCAATTGGACCGAAATGATATACTCTAGATTCATTACTTTCATATACTCCTTAAATCAGTGAATCCATCTCTCTAACTTACCATATATATTCTTATCATATGTATAGACCCGCTTAGGATATAAAGGGGTTACCTTTATTCTTACATGGACTTTTTTGTTCTCTTGCTTTTTCAACTTATACTGGATTATTAAGGAATAAAATTCATTTTACTTTTCTCTTTTGACCTCTCAGCTTTACTTTACTTTATCTAACCCTATTTTCTAGGTATCTAAGAAGGCTCTTCCTCACTCTATGAACTAATTTAATTCTAACAAATTCATAGTTTATATTCCTCTATTCTTTTGCAAGATGCCTCTAAAGCAAAAAAAGGGAGCTAAATATATACCATATAATGTATGAGCCTTCATTAAAAGGATCAAGTAAGAAGCATTCAACAACGATTTAAACTTTGGAAATGTGTTATCCTTATTAACTCAAGTTTAATGAAATAATTTTGTAACATGATTTTTATATTTTTAATATATTTTGATAGATTTAAGGTCAAAATCATTTGAAAACTTTAAAATACATTTCTTTTTTTTTTATAATCTAGATTTATGTATTCAATTAGAGAAGGTACTTCAAAATTTTAATTAAAATTTATTTATGATTATTTAAATTCATTTAAATATTTAAATCAATAGGTTTATGTTTTAAATGTTAATCCTAAGAGCTCAATCATCTTAAACGAAAATGCCTGATGATATGAATTGTTCATGTAATTAGAAGTTGGATTACCCAAATTTATTAACTTATTAGTAATAAATTTGAAAATATTAATATTAGATTTTAAAAATGATCAATTAAAGTCAATAATTTTATATTACTTAATAGATACTTGAGCACTAATTGGCTAATAAAATGGTTGAAATAAATTTTTGCAATTAATAACATTTTTAATTAGTGATACTTAGTGTAATTAAGCATATTAAATTTAATTTTAGGCTTCCCAACCCTAAATTGATGGACCTATGGTCTAATAAGCTCTAATTAAATCATTATGATTGCCAAAATTAATCCATAATTATATTATCGTAGTATTAATTATAATTAAGTAGAAGCTTATAAAAAATAATTTTAATGATAGTTGATTGAAAAAAAAAATATAAATTTTAGTTTTAGTTTATAACTTTTAAATAAGTAATTTTAAGAATTCTTTCTTTAAAACTTGACTATTTGTTTAGCTTTAGTTATTTCATATGTTTAAATATATTCAAACATATTTACAAGCTAGTAAATCTAATGAGATGACTAACATGAAATAACAATCAATGATCACCATTCATGTGTAATCAAGTTGTGTCAAGTGTGCCCTAACCAATAATACCTTTTGGATAAACTCTATGTTTTAAAATTCAACATTGTTTAAAAAATAAGATGAAGTAAATGGTGGAAATAACAAGCAAGGATGTAAAGTAGGTGTTCTAGTTTACCAAGGCATAAAGTAGGTTTAAAGTTTGAAGGAATAAATGTTATCCAATAGTCATTTATGCACCAATTTGATATGGCACATTCATTGGGATCTACAAAGCAATATGGACTTTAGAAGAGACATACAAAAATGTGGAGTTATAATTAATTGAATCATACTATCCTTAAAAGACAAATAATCTTATGCTCTTATGATCTACATAAAATCAATGCAAGATAAACTAAATCATGTATACTATTTTCATAGTGAAATCCATGAAGAGGGGAATCATACACCGAGAGATAGAGAACAATTCTAATATTGACTCAAGAGACAAAAATATATGTACAACTTACTAGATTTTCACTATTTGATGCATGACACTTTATATTGTTTCTTTTGACTCTAAGAGATTTGATTTTTTAATGGCATTTGCCTCCATATTTAAGTATATCTTGAGTGAGGTATTTAAGACCTATCATAGCTAAGTAGATAACTATTATAACTAGTTTGGACCCTTTGATCGAATTAAGCCCAAATAGCTCTATTTGATCTACATGAACAATTTTACCTAATTGTTTAAATTGACTATTTCTTGTTCATTAGAACTTTAATAGGTAATTATATGACTTGACCTTAATTACCCTTTATTATGTTAGTTTTCTTAGTAATTATTGAATTGAACCTTTAAGGTCATTAGAATCAAGTTGATCAATTAAACCCATTGCAAATTTTTAAAATTTAGTTAATTAATAATAAATGACGCTCAATTTAATCATATATTAGTCAAGTTTTTCAATATTTATTAAATATGTATTTATATACTTAAAATACAATGCCTTAATTGTTTCTAATATATTAAAAATCAAAATTATTTTATTTTGGCTAAAATTTCTTCAATTTAATTTTAATTTTCTAAATTAATTTTTCTCCCAAACACCCTTATTTGAATTCTAAATTCACTTAGTTGTTTTATTCATTTGAAGCAGATAACCTTCCTTTTTTGATTCAATCATATGTGGGGTTAGCCATTCATTATTTTCAAAGAAATTAAATTATTTTATTCAAATCTTTCCAAAATCTCATCCCTTCACCATGGATTTTATTAAACAATGATTTAAAACTTTTTAAAGTAAGACCTAACTTTTGATTGCTACACCATTTAAGATTATTCAAAACTGAGCTTTGCAAAAGAAGAAAAAAAAAATTTAGTTTTAATTTCTGTGGTCTTTCATGCAATATATTCTTTGATTCATCAAATTTTCTTTTCAAGAAAGTTGGCTCATGCAAGAGAATTCTCAAAAGAATTGAGGTGATCTTTCTCTTTTTTTTTTCATTTAGTAAGATTATTTCTTCTCAAATTTGAATTTTTTTTTTAATTTTGTGAAATCTAAGTCAACTTATGACTTAATTTTGGTGAAATTCTCAAATTTAAATTATTATTATTTTATAATTTTTTGTTTTTATCTCTTATTAATTATATTTATTCTTGCACACATCATTGAAGTTAAAATTCCCTTTATCATAATATTTGTGTATACATGTGATCATTTTGTTTAGATTCAAAAAATCTTTGGAATTAATTTTAAAGCATTCAAATATCATTATTATTGGTTGAAGTTTAAATTGCATGAACATTAATATTTTAATGTGCTTGAATTAATTTTAACTCTTGATAAAAAATAAAATCATTATTTTGAAGTTATATTTTTAGATTGATTAAATCATATTTTTTTCGTAGTTACATTATATAGATAATTCTATAACATGGTCTTTTATTATCACTTATAAAAAAATCAGAGGTTAAGCACAAACATCACACAATTACTTCATTGTGCGAAAAGTCTTTCATAATCTTCTCATAATCTCTTTTCACCCTAGATCATTATATAGCACGATCAACTAAGAGTATGTTTGGGATAGTTATAGTGATATGAAAATGCATTGGTAGAGCTGCCATAAAACTATTACCTAAGATGCAACCACTATAATTTATCAAATCAGGATGAAAAATACAACTTTCTCACCACAAACTCTTCAAAATGCAGTTAAAATATAGTTTTCCAAATGAGGCAGAAAATTATCCTGCTACTTAAATCTTTTATCAAAGGTGGTTAATTAGATATTTTAGAAATCAATTCACTCTATTGATTCTATAAGATTTAATCTCTCTTATTTATGCTCTTAGGCTCAATGCAAATCTCATGTGATCATATTATCTTATATATATAATATTAAATTTAATAATTAAATGAATATTTTTATTTAAAATTATGAATTTATATTATTTAATACTTCTAATTACAATATCAAAATTAAACTTTTACGCCTCCAAAACATAACATAACTCCAAGGGGAATTTTGGTCACACAACCCAAATATTTATAAATAAGAGGCCAAAGAGAATTCCAAACACATCATCTTCCGGTGATATCCATCTCTTTCAGGGAAACCCTCTTTTCATTGTGGAAGGCTTGAACGTTCCAAGATCTATTCAATTTCAATCTTTTCTCTTTTTCGTGATGTTCCTCTAGAGTGCACAAGGTGCTAAAGTTGTCAAGGAGAAGGGTCTAATGAAGAAAAGTATTAAGGCCGATTATTAGAAAAAATGAAAGGTTCACTAAAAAAGCTACTCTGGGTAATGCTTATCCTAAGCAATTCCCTACGGTGAACATCGGTGTGACACCTGAACCACATGTTTGGGAATCCACTATGAAAGTCCCGATAAAAGAAAATAAATATATGTGGAAACCTCGAGAAGTAGCGACAAAAGCTTCTTCATCTAGAAGCAAGCTAACCCAAAGATAGTGGAGAAAGAGAAATGTTGAATTGTGTGCTCAACAGCCATTGCTCAAATAGAAAATTGTACAACCAGCTATGGAACTAGAAGCGAGTGTTCCAACCCAGAATATATTTGAAAACTTAAGATGAGTAAAGAAGATCAGTTCTACTGGTGAAATTAAGCAATCTTTTTGGGCTCAATAATGTCAATCTCTGGCTCCCCTAGTTAGAAAACCCAAACATCTAAAAGTGCATCAGTTAAAAGTTATAAAGGAAGTGATGAAAAGGAACTATCAACCGCCAAGGATATCATCTCTCAGTAACAACAAGGCACCAATCCAATCAAGTCCCACAATGAACATCGAGGCATGACACTTGGACCATAGGTCCAAGAATCCCGTCAAAAGTCCGATAAAAGGTAAGTAAATTTGGGGCCAAAGCCTCAAGTGAAACCCTTAAAGAAACACAATGATATCTAGACCATACTCCCAAAGATCCACCACAAATAAAACTTGTTAAGAATTGGTACCTAAGAAAAGAATTCTTATGATGAAGTTGATGACAATTGATACCCTAGAGAATCCTTTGGGAGATCCTATCATCGATCAATTTCACCCTCTCAAAATTTAGATTAGTCTCTCAGTTAAGGAGGTGTCTATGTCATGCTTTGAGCTAGAGATCCACCAAAGATGTAGCTCTGAAATATACTTTCAAGAAGAAGAAAGAAATGAAGATATTGTAAGCAAGGTTGTCTATATGATGGAACATACAAATGAGTCTTACGCTCAACAATGATGGTGAAGTCCTGAAGATTATCACCTAATATCAATTATTAAGAACTATTGCAAAGGAAAATAGTATAACACTTTTTGAGTTCATTGAAAGATGAGAGAAAAGAATAAAGAGATGAAGAGAACCCCATCCATTATTTATAAATGATGTTGCATTGGTTCAAGCACATACTTCTTTAAGACTGTCATCTACTAACTAGGTAGCCAATCAAGTTTATAGACTTTATGTCTTAACTCCAGATTGCCAAGCCAGATGAAGAGGAAGATGATGCATCATGCTAAGTGGAAACATGTTGTATCATTCATGTGATGCCAGATGTTCCTTATTCAAAGTATTCAAAATGATAATTGGAGTTGAGCATTCTCTTTAAACCCAATGAATTTTTTCCAAGAAAGAAGCAAGAGTCAAGGGAAATAATATCTAAATTTGGTATGATGGCTAGTAGAATAATAATTGTTCAAATGAAGATTTATGTTCTCTTGATGGATAGAAGTCAAATTCTTCAATAAAATCCTATATGATGCCCATGAAATTAGAGAGTGGTTCTAAATCATCTAGCCAATTCTTTGAGATGAAGAATGATTTAGAAGACTATTCCATTAGAAGAATTTGAACCGGATAAAGTGGTCTAAGTTCAACTAAAAGTAACAAAATATTTTCACTACTAATGAAGAATGTGACATCAAGCAAATGCAGGTCAAAAAAAATTTAAGATTCATGAAGACATCATTTCTAAAGATCTAAAAGAGAAGTCAAATTCAAGCAATATAATTGTCTACAACATCTTATTACATGTGAGGAAGATCCTTGCAAAATTGAGTGTATATGAGACCCTCTTGATGTTGAGAAATCTTGAAACTTTGATATAGGATCTCGTTTGAAGAGATAAAATGCTTATTTTGTTGAATGGTGTATGACTAAGGTTTTGTAAGTACAAGATCTTCTAGTGATTGCCTTCTAAAGAAGATCCGTGCTTGGGATGTCAAAACATAGTTGCCCTTTGCATGTTACTATAAGAGTGGTAGCATCATAATGAACTAAATTTTGATTGATCCAAGCTCTTCAATATACTTATGAGCTTGATCAATGTGGCTATCTCTCAATATTTAGCATCTTGGGAGAGATAAGCTAACAGTTTGTGACTTCAATAAAATGGGAAAAGACTTAAAGGACTTTCATCATATTGCTTAGATTTGGAGAGCTCTTGATGAAGATCAAATTCCACATTATATATGATGACACATCATCCGTGGTCTCCACAAGGTCATCATTGGCCCTAGAGAAGAGAACATTAAATGTTATCTATCAAAGTGTAGAAAATTTTAAAAGTCACCAAAGAGAGAGAGACTAACGAAAAGAGTGCATGAAGTATAGCTTAAAACATAAGCTAATAAAGCTCTATTATGGTGTTATCATTTATTTTTGATAAATCAAGATTAACCAAAGCAAGATTTGCAGGGTGAACATCGAGGTGTGACATTTAGATTTTAAATTTAAGGTTCCACTGTTGAAAGGTCATAGTATAAATTTTTTTAAGGTGAACATTGAAGTGTGATACTTGGACCTTAAGTTCAAGAATCCACTATCGAAAGGTCCAAGTGGGAAGAAGCAAACATAGAGTTGAAATATTTGTGGTTAAAAAACATGTATTATGTATTTATGTATAAAACATGGTTAAAAAGTTGGTTCTTTAAGGGAATTACTTTTATTAAATTAACTTTTACTAAAAGTTAAAATTTAAGATATAACTTTTAAATTTTTAATTAACACCCAATTCATCTCCCTCTTGGGTGCTATAGTGACTCAAAAACATCAACCATAAAACATGTTTGGAAAGTTGGTTCTTTAAGGTTACTTTTCTTCAAGTTTAAAATTAAGTTTAAATCTCCAACTACATTTTATTAGAAAATCTAGAATTAAATTATTCATTTATGTGCAATGAAAATTTTTGTTATTTTATTTTGGATAAAATATTATCAAGATTTAATTTTATTTAAAATGAGAATTTTGGTGATCTCCACATATGATCCACGAGTCAAATTGGGTTTATGAAGAAAATTTAACGAGCTTTGGATGCGATATCATAAATCAATGTTTAAATACAAATATCACATCAAAATTATAATTTCATCTCGTTGATTGTGGAGAAAGTAGTATTTGAAGTATAGTTTTAGATTACCTAGTAGACAAATCTCTAATTATAAGAATGATCTTATTATCAACCAAATCTTAATTAAAAATAAATATCTAATATCAATTAATTCTTAATGGATATTAACATTTCACCCAATCAAATATATATTTTATTAGATTCTTTGAATACATAGCTTATATAGATTTCTTTAATTCATCAAATTTACAAATTCACAAATTATATATATAGAAAAGATCATGTTTAAATTTTAACATTTAATATTCTATTTGGCTTTTTATTTAATCAAAGATTAGATTTTCATCATATCTCTTTGATAAAAAAGGAAAAAATCTAGCATGAATGGTCCACAACAACTATTGTTACCTTTTCTTATTCACATATGAATTAATTCTTCCCACATCATGTTAACCATAGTTATATCCAAATTGAATAATACATCCCTGAATCTATTCCTATTTATGCCACTCATATAGGTGAGATATCACTTTTGTTCTCTGTATCCTTCCTCACATATTCACTTACACATATATCACTCTAGATACCTAAGATCCTATTATTAGTCAAACTACTCCTCTCAGAACCCTTATTAAAAGCCACCCCCTTTGGTGTATGGATGATTCACTCCCAATTTCATCCTTGTAAAATACAATATGTTGTTGTAGGAAATCCATTCAACTACCCTTCTCTTTTTCATGTCATGAGTTAAAGGTATGTTGAAAAACTAAGACAAAATAGAATATTGTTTTTATTATGACAATAATGTTTAGTACCATGATAATCTTTATTATATATATATATATGGTTCATTGAATTTGCTGTGATGGAATTAAAGAAGCATCTCTATGAGAGTTATGTTCCAACATCTAATAAAAATTATTTGGCTTTTGGATGAAAAGTAATATCCTTGGTGATTTGATCTCATAATTCAACAACATCTTTCTCAATAAAGAATTTCTTCTTTATTATTTTTTCTCAAAATTTGAAAAAAAAATAAAACTATTTATTTTTTCCAAATTCTTTTTAGAAAATCCACTCAATTAGCAAGAAGAAGACATGCTTATCAAATTAATTAATCTATTTTTATCAATACTATGAAGCACTATTATGCATAAAATTGAATTCAAAACTCAAATATCTAATTATTACAACTTAAACTCATAGAACCTAACAATATCTCATAGTAGTTTATTTGCTTTAAATCATGTTAAACAAAGTACAAAATTTAAAATGAAATTAATAGAAAAAATGATAATATAGTTTGATGATATTTTTACCTAATAAAATTAATCATCAAATCAAAATGATATTTTTTTAACTGATCAAGAACAAAGTAAAGAATTCTTCTTTAAAAATTTATCAATAAAATGAATTTTTATTAAAAGAATCAATATATTTCAAGATGGATGAATCATTTATTTTTAATTTATACTTGTTTTAATATATTCAATGATATCCTTATTTTAGCAAGATTAACATTACATTTAAACATTTAGCATCTTTGTACAAAAAAAACATACAAGCATAATTATTTTAAGTAAGAAAAAGCTATTTTGTAACATAAAATAGTGACTTTAGGACTAAAATAGATCAAATCCTGAACTACAAAATCATATTTTACAAAAAATTGATCATTTTTTTACTATTAACAATAAAAAGAATTACAAAGATTTCTCTATACATAATTATGTTAGCTTTTATTAAAATAATTAGTTACACATATCCTCTCAAAGAAACTTAGAAAATTGTGGTATGGATGATAAAAATGATCCAATATTTACAAACTATTAAAATATTATAAAACACCTAAATTAAATCTTTCTTTAATGGAAAAAAAGTTGTAAATAGATGTTGAAACCTTTGTATTTAAAAACAAAATGAAATAGAAAAATATTTATTGTCAATATATGTCTTATACATCAATAAAATTATTATATTAATGAAAAAATGTTTTCAAAAACAATTGATATTTGAAATATTCATAAACAAGCATTTTATTATTAATTGATAATAAATAGTTATTTCTATTATAAAAAGGCAAAATAGTTGACTCATTTACCTAATAAGACTTATTTGATGACAAAGTTAGTTTCTACATACACTTTTGATTTAAAATATATAATTGCTAATTAATACTATAATTGATAATTTTTCATGACATTGTGAAATAAGATATAGAAATACAACTCAACAAATTATCATAATATATAAATTTAAATTTAGATAAATTATCTACAAAATTGATGATCATGTATAAATAATTATCTTTAAATCTTAGAATATGAAAAAAAGAATGTGAAATATCTTATAGTAAAATTTAATTGAATTATAGAAAATCAAAAAATATCTATGAAACAAAAGTTACCTTTATTTACATTACATTCTCAATTAAAAATTTTAAAATAGACTATACGCAAAATAACAATTTACAAAACAATATTTGTTCTTCTTAAAGAATCAAAAGAAGAAATGTAGAACAATCAACAATTTTATTATTTCAAAAAATTAATTCTATAGATACACTTTCATATGTATGAAAATATAAATGTATATATTTATGGTGATCCTAAATTAGTTCAAATTTATATCTTTTGGTTTATAAGAATGATATACCTTTTGAAAATATATAGTTCTAAATAAATTACCAAACATTTATCTATTGTAAAACATTTGTATTTAAAGCACAAATATATACATCAAACTTTTTGTGTCTTAAATGTTGAAGGAACAATTATTATAATTTAAAAATTAGCTTTTATCTAAATATAGACAATGAAATTCATTAAATGAAACAAAGATGAATAATAACTTTATCAATTATGGATAACCAAAAAAATAGATCAATATATGTATTTTATGGTTCAAATTTATTTATCTTTGACTTTAACATAGAACAAAGAAGATACATGAGTGATATATCTCGATGGACAAATATACTATTGAAAAATATGGAATAAGCAAAACCAGATAAAAAAAAATTTGTAAAAGAAAATTCATCATTGTTGTAAAATAAAATTTATAACAAACATGAATGTATTAAAATCAAATTTATGTGAAACTATAGGAAGCTCACTTTCTCTCAATAAGTTGAATTAGTTAAAAATTTCATGTATGTCAGAAATGATTGTGATCATCATCCTCTAGCTGATAACTTGAGGATAATTCTATAATATAATTACTTTTGATTATTTTTCAGCATTCTTAACATTGCAGAATGGTTTGATTCATACATGGTCCAAGCACAAATTGAGTACTTGTGAAACAAAGGGATGAAACAAGATGGTATTGATATATTCTAATTGATGACAATTACAATTTATTTTAATTGATAAGTTCTTCTTAAAAACTAACTTTTATGAGGATGTGTGTTTAAAAATTTAGATGATCAGATGATCTCAAATCAAAGATGCTTTGAATTTGAAGAAGAAATCCAATCAACAATTGACAAGCTCAAAGAAATCAACCTCGGGATAGAAGAAAATCCACGCTTGACATACATCAGTTCATTATTGAATGAAGAAGAAACTAATGACTTAGTTAATGATTGAGTTTAAAAGCTTTGCATGGAGTTATGAAGAGATGCCAGATTATCTCGATCACAAATTAGCAATAGACCTAACGCTAACTATCAAGCAAACTCTAGATGCATGTGATTACGAATAACATGTCATTTAAGTCAAGAAATTGATCAATGCTAGTTTCATGAAAGAAAAAATACCGGTTTTTCTGCATTAAGAAAACAAATGGCTAAATTATGTCAATTTTAGGGACTTAAATAAGGCATGTCCTAAAGTTGAATTTCCTCTTCCTATACCGATTAATGGTGGACATGCCTCATCTCTCATGCATATTCTCCTTCATGGATGGGTCATTCTTACAACCAAATCAAGATGACCCCAGGATGAAAGAAACACCGCTTTTCAAACCCCGATCAATCTTTTGTTATAAGGTCATACCTTTTGACCTTAAAAATGTTGGTGCTACATACCAAGGACCATGATAGATCTCAGAACTCATTCATTATCAATATATGTTGATGATCCAGTAGTCAAAAGCAAAGAAAATGAAGACCATCTCTTTGACTTGAGAGTATTTTTTGAATGATTAAGATATTATAACCTCAAAATGAATCCACAAGTGTGCATTCATTGGAGTAAGGAAAGTTCCTGGGTTTGTTGTTAACACTGGGGAATAGAGATAGATCTAGAAAAGATCAAAGCTATCTTATAAATGCCACCACAAGTTTAACTCAAAATCTTTCCAAGGCGTTGGTGTATCTAAGATGCTTTATCTCCAATCTATTGGGAAGATGCAAGCACTTGTCAAAAGAATGCTAAGTTCATGTGGGATGACAAGTGCATGCATGCCTTTGAAGATATCAAGCGGTATTTGGTGAAGTTGCCGGTTTCCCCATCCTCCGGGCCACTCATCCTCTACACTGCATTGGATGACTCCCTTGGCACTTTGTTGACTGTAAGAAGGGAAGGAGAGTGTTCTCTACCTACCTCGACCATCATCGATCCCTCAGTAAACTACCCACTTATTGAGATGCATTGCCTAGCTTTAATCTTTGTATCCCAAAAGTTATGGCACTATAAGCTTTCTCATAAGGTGAACTTGATTTCAAGAATCAATCCACTGCAGTATCTCATGACCCGACCGACATTATCTAGATGGTTGGCATTTTGGTCCATGATTCTCTCATGATTTTACATCACATTCTACTCCATCGGTGAAAGGACAAGCACTAGTGGATTTCTTAGTAGCACATCCACTACCTGCTGATTCCCCGCTTAGTGACGATCTCCCTAATGAACAAGTCATGAACTTAGGGGAGGTTGACAATCACCATTGGGAGATGTATTTTGATGGTGTGACTTCCTTTCAAAAAGGAGAAGAACCATGATCTACTCTTCCAGGAAAGGTAGGGGTAGGAATAGTTCTCTCAATTCCAGATCGTGATGTGATGAGATTCTCATACTATCTCTATAATCCTTGCACCAACAACGAAGCTGAGTATGAGACTTTGATTGTCATCTGGAGTTAGCCATTATAGTTTATGTTAAGAGCATCAACATCTATGGGGATTCTCAGCTGGTTATCAACCAGATTATCGGGTCCTACAAGGTTCTAAAGCCTAAGCTTTGTCACTATGACGAGTATACCATAAAGCTGTTGGACCAAATCCCTGAGGTCACCATCTACAAGGTTCCTCGAGGAGATAACAATAGTAGATGCTTTGTCCAAACTTGCCAAGGAATTGGCATGTCCGAAAGATGAGTTCATTCCAATAAGGGTCCAAAATAGACAAGTCCTATCCCTTATTAATGTTGAACTCATCGAGAGACTTTCTCTTGAAGGAGAGGTTACCGTTGCCAATAAAGATGAGGAGTTGGATTGGATGCAACCATTCATAGATTACTTGAACACCGATAAACTACCTCAAGAGAAATCACAAGCCCATCGATGAACCAGAGAGCTCTCTCTCCTTTTCTCGTGGATACCTGTATACGGTCTTTCGATCAAATATGGTTACGATGTTTGGACAAACACGAAGCCCATAGGATCATGATCGAGGTACATTCAGGTCTTTGTGGAGTGCATCAGTCCAGTTTGAAGATGAAAGCAAAGATCAAGAGACTAGGATATTATTAGCCTTCGATGATTATAAATTGCACAGACGTAGCTAGGAGATGCTACCAATGTCGTACGGTGTGATCCTACATCAACCACCCAACATTCTAAGTCCTACATTGGCCTCATGATTGAGTCTTATCGATCCTCTTCTTCCAAGGGCATCGGTTCATCCTAGCTACCACTGACTACTTTTCTAAGTGGATGGAAGCAATCTTACTCAGGGAGGTCACAACTCAGCATGTGCTCAAGTTTTTTAAGAACCATATCGTATATAGGTTCGGGGTGCATCGATGAATTATATCTGATAATGGTATTGCATTCAAGAGCTCCAAGATCAACAACTTTGCTAGGAGACATACTATAGATTGAAGATACTCCACCATCTACTATCCTAGGGAAAATGGCCTAGCAGAAGCATTCAACAAAACTCTCATCAAATTACTAAAGAAGATACTAGATGACAATAAGTGATAGTGGCATGAGTAGTTGGTTGAAGTCTTATGGGCCTACCGCATCACATACAGAATTCCAACTCAATCTACCCCATTCTTCTTAGTGTATGGGTTCAAAGCCGTTCTACCATTAAAAGTTCAACTCCCATCACTAACGATAGCAATGGGTATCAAAATCACTATAGAGAAGAATGCCAAGTTGTAGTTAGAAGAGCTCAAAGATTTGGAGGAGAGACGCCTACGGGGGTGCCAAAATCTTGAGTTGTACAAGGCCAAAATGATTCAAGCTCACAACAAGCTGGTCCACCCTAGAACTTTTCAAGTAGGAGAGCTTGTCCTAGTTCTAAGGAGACCAATTATTGCATGTTAAAGATGAGAGGCAAGTTTGAACCCAGTTAGGAAGACCCTTTTGTCATAGAAAAGGCCTACCAAGAAGAATCTTATCAACTTATTGATTGTAAGAGGGAACACTCGATGCTTCCAATTAATGGGCTCTATTTGGAGAAATATTACCCATACAAACATGTTTGAAAGCAATTATCATCAAAATAACAAAATTTCATTCCAATTCATCAAAATCTCTTCATTCAAGTGTTTTTTTGCTTGTCTTAGAATCCACAACGTGTTTAGGGTAGGTGTAAGAGAACCCAAGAGGCATCCTATCCCTCTTTCACAAAATTTGCACAATCAAACACAATTTCCCAATGCTACTATAATAGGTGTGAGAGAACCTAAGAGGCATCATATTTTGACTAGCACAATTAAGTTAGGTGTGAGAGAACCCAAGCGACATGCTTTCTTAGTGGTATCACAACTGCCATTCATGGCACCATTTCATCAATTTCCCAGCATGTTTTAGGATAAGAGTGAGAGAACCCAGAGGCATCCTATTCCTTCTAACACAAACACCAACAAAATCAAACATGTATCTTTTATCTCGAGCTATTTTAATGTGGGAGCAAGCCCCCCTGTGGCACTTACTCATTAGCTGCTCTAGGTTAGATTAACATGCTACCTTGCTAGTATGTCACCCCAATGGTCACTTGTCTAGCGGATGTGAGTCCCCATGCTTTCTTCCTGACTTAACCATTGCAAACCAATGAGCATCTTGTTAGTTTGGTAGACTTCAACCAGTAAGCTATCTCATGTTGATTTTATTTAAGAAGATGTGAGTCCCCGTGCTTTCTTCTTGAACTGAACATCATGCACATACTAGGTCAAGTATATTTTAGTTTAGGTTAAGTCCCCTAAAGGTTCCTTTCCTCTTGATGTCTTTTGAGTCGATATAAGTCCCTTAGTGGCATTCTCCGGTAGTCGATAGGATAGCACTTGTTGTCGGTACTTTTCGTCGGTTTACATAGGAGGATGTGAGTCCCATGCTTTCTTCCTAGGATGATTGTTGCAAATGATGGGCACCTTAGGTTGGTTGATACTCATTATCGACCATCACGGTGGATACACCAATCTTGGCATGTGAGTCTCCATGCTTTCTCTTTGAGTTGGCTATCGAATACCTATGTAAATTATATTCTCCAGGGTTTTGGATAAAGCCCCCCTTGATGCTCTCCCTATGGGCACTCTACTTGGATCACGCCCTTTGCTACCCCATTTAGACACTACCTGGGTTACTCTTGGAGGACGTCCCCTTTCACCACTATGGTTGGAGAATTTGTTCACGGATGCGATTCTCCCGTTCATAAATCAGATAGGTCTAGTCGATATAAGCTTCTTGAGTATGATCCTCACAAACCAGGTCCATGATAAACAAAAAACAAATAAATAATTTAATTCTCTTGTGGATTAGGAATTCAAGCACCTAGTGGCCTTTTTCCCATCTTATCTTTAGGGTAGTGTCAGCAGAACTCCCTATAGGAATTGTCTGGCTACGCTTGAGTTGAGATAAGTCCCCGGGTCAACACTTTCTTCATAGTCACCCTTAGGTCGGGTTCAATCTATTTTGCCACAAACAGGTTGCCCCAACAGTCATTTCACTTTGGACGATGTAAGTCTACTACATTCTTTCTAGCATGACTATCGCAAATTGAGGCAGTTGGGTTGACATGTTACCTCCATGTGTCACCCTAGTGGTATTTTATTCAGAAAGATGTGAGTCCTCGTGCTTTCTTCATGAATTAATGCAAATCGAAAGACACCCCTTTGGTTGGATAGTTCTCCCCTCGTGAAGCTACTGGATTAGTAATAGATTAAGGACAACATGGCACCAACGTAAATCAATGGGATCCATAAAAATAGTTAAAAATGAAATTAATTTTGACTATCTTTGAGCTAATTTAAGTCCTCCAATGGCATTCACTCAATAGTCAGCCCTAGGTTGGGTTTGATTTGTTGCACAAGCAACCGATCACCCAGTGGTTTCTTATTTTGGAAGATGTGAGTCCTTACGCTTTCTTCTTAACTTGATCATTGCAAACCGAAAGGCAACTCCTTTGGTTAGATAGTCCTACTATATGGTTGGTAGACTTCCCCTTTGGATTGGTAAATTTGAGCTAGATGTCAACATGGCTGCGGTCCATTGTAAACCAATGGGATCTATCAAAAATAATTAAAAATGGAATTAATTTTTACTATCTTTGAGTTGATTTAAGTCCTCAAGTGGCATTCTCGGTGTCACCTAGGTTGGGTTATTTATTGCATAAGCAATCGATCACCCAGTGGTTCCTTATTTTAGAAGATGTGAGTCCCCGTGCTTTCTTCTTAACTTGACCATTACAAATTAAAAGGCAACCCCTTTGGTTGGATAGTCCTACTATGTGGTTGGTAGACTACCCCTTTGGATTGGAAAATCTGTGTTAGACCAAGGCCAACACGGCCCCTACTCAGTGCAGTCCATTGCAAACCGATGGGATCCATCAAAAATAACTAAAAAAATGAAATTAATCTTTGACTATCTTTGAGTTGATTTAAGTCCCCCAGCGACTTTCACTCAATAGTCAGCCTAAGGTTGACTTCAATCCATTGCCTCACCAATGGATCACCCCAACATCTGATCCCTACTTTGGGGATGTAAGCACTACACTAGTACAACTATTGCATCGAAGGTGACCCTTGGTTGGATAATCCACCGTGTGGTTGGTAGACTACCTTTTTATTGGTAAATCTGAGTTAGGCTAGGCCAACATGGCCCTACTTAGTGCGATCCTTCCCAAGGTCCATCCAAAATCCAAATTTTTTTAAAAATATCTGAAATAAATTCAACACTCCTCCCTCGGTGGAGTCAAACTAAACAAACAAAACAAAATCCAATCAACTTCCCTTAGTGGAGTCAAATCAAATCAACAATCAAATAATCAAAATAATCAAATCAATTAGCTTCTCCTTAGTGAGATGCAGTTCTTTCTAGTTCCCCTAACGAATCTCAAATTCTAATCCCCAGCGGATTTCATAACCTATTGTCCCCAGTGGATGACTTTAACTTGTTCCCCTAGTGGAGAGTTCACATTTCATCCCTAGTGGAACACCAAATCCTAAATCAACAAATCTAATCAAATTTCATCCCAGCGAGACTCAAATTAAATCAAACCTCTCATCCCCCGATGGATGACTTGAACACTCCCTAGTGGAAGGTTCACATACTCAATCCCTAGTGGACTCCTCCTTCACTCTCTTATGTCTTTTACATGAGTAAAGTCACATTGTACTACACTCTTGATACCTTCTACACCTTGGGTTGGGAGTAGATCATTTCTGTTAGTGCTTGTGATCATTTGTTGTTGATCCTCGATCAACCCGATATGTCTTGTCAGTCAAACCACACCTATTGGGCGCCCTTTATTAACCTCATTTTTAGAATGAGCTCTCAACCTCTCCATCTTAGACATAGGACTCCTCTTAGACACTAAGAGTTCTTTAGTCTTAAGAAACTTCTAGTGATTAGATGAACATTCAACCTAACCCTAGAGACTTAGAAGAGCAAGCATAGGAATAGGTCATACCTTAGGGGTGTTAGGAAAACTTATCTACCCTATAGCTTAAACCAAATCCTTACTTCCTTCTTTCAAGTCAAACTTCAAATTCAAATCAACCTCAAATCATAATCAACTTTAAATCCAAATCAACTTCAAATTCAAATCAACCTCAAATCCAAGTCAACTTCAAATCCAAATCAACTTCAAACTCAAACTAATTCCAAATCAAATCTCAAATCAATTCCAACTTAATTGATTTTCTCCAACCTTAAATTAATTTCAATGGATTTTCTCAATTCATGAATTAATTCCAAATGATTGACATTCATGATCAATCTAAATCCAAAACCTTTCTTAAGCCATTTCGATTTCATCTTATAGACTTAGCCTAAATCAAATCCAAATCACTTCAAATTCAAAATATTTTCTCATAACCCATTTATATTCTCATTTATATTCACAAATATAAATGAAATATAAATTCAAATACCCAAAACCAATTCAAAACTCAAATTCAAATCTAACCTAAATCCAACCTAAACTCTCTCAAGTCAAATTCTTGAACTTAGCCAAATCAAACTCAAATAAATTCAATCCTTTGGATTTTCTCTTCAAACAATCAATCCTTCAATCATAAACCAAATTTAATCATAAACTTTAATCATCAAACCAAAACTAAATTCAATACTCAAACCCAAATCAAACATATGTTCATCCTTTGAACATGAAATTATCAAATGAATCAAAACTCATTTGACTTCAAATCACTTGAAAATGGATTTATATTTCAATCATAAGTTCATATGTGAGTTTAACCAAACTTGAATCAAGCCTTGATCAAGTCAATTGACTCACTTAGGCTCACTTGACGCAAAGTGACCTAAAACATCTTTTTGAGCCAAATTCTAATCTTACCTAAATTGGATTGAACTAAGCCCATCTAAGCCTCATATTATGAGCAAGAATCATCATAAGATGATCAACCACTCAAATTGGGTAAAACCAAGTCAAACCCATCCTTTGACCAAGTCAACACTTAACTTAAATGAAATTCAAACTAGCCAAAATCCAATATAGGCCAAATTGATTGAAACTATTGATCAAAACTAATCCATGATCAATGATTGAACTTGACCAAGTCATCATTTGAGCCAAACCTAGCCCAATTGGCCACTTGACCTAAGTTGACCCAAGTTGACCTAAAAAGTCAAAATATGTCAAATCTTGATCTAAGCCAAATTGATTGCAACCAATGGGTCAAATTTATTTTAAGTCACTTCTTGAACTTGACCAAAGCCTCAATTGGCCAACTAGACCTAACCTAGCCCAATTGACCATGAACCCAACTTGACCTAAAAGGTCAAATCAATTTGAAACTTAACCAAATAAAAATTGATTGAAACCAAAGCTTGCAAAATATTTCAAATGACCAACCAAGCTAATCCATGACCCCCAACTAGGTCAAATGGGTCAAATTGCTCAACTTGACCCATTTGACCTAAATGAACTCAAATAAACCAAAACCAAATATAAACCAAATTGAACCAAACCACTCCAAATGGTCATATGAACTTGACCTAATCAATGTTTTGACCTAATTTGACCAATTGTCCAACTTGACCAAAGTTGACCCATTTTGACCTAAATGGGTTAACTTGAGCCAAATCATATCAAATAAACTCCAAATTCATTGAAAATTCGCACAACCCATTTTTCAATTATTCCACATATGTCAAAATCAAAGTCAAAGCCAAATGACCATTTTACCCCTAGGTCAAAGGGCAACCTATGGTCAAATCCACTTAGAATTTGGTCAATTCCTTTTCATGGCCACTTGGCATCATCCTAGTGGACCATTTGGACACCAAAGGAGGTGGTGCAAATGACCCAATGGGTTCGGGTCAGCAAAATCCAACCTAAGGCCAAAACCGACCACTCCACTAAAAATTCTCCACATGGATCACCTCCTCCACTCATTTTAACCCATGTGCACCTCCACACTCCCACTCCTCTGCAAAACCGAACCACATGGAGCTCATAACAACCAAAACAACCTATTCAGTCAGAGCAATTTGATCAAAATGGCAAGAAGGCTCTCGACCATCCAATCCAAGTAGAGGGAGATATACTCCCCATCATTCCAATTTAATTCAACTCTATTGCATTCGATTGAGCTCAGAGGATCAAAGGCAAGCACCCACAAGCTTCCCTAGGCATTCCTAAGCTCATTCCATTTATTTCCTCTTGATTTTCCTTAAGCCAAAAATAGGGGAGGTAGGAGAAATTTCCAACTCACTCATCACTCCTCCAAAATCTAATTACTTTTGCAAGAACCATCAGGGAGGCAAGTTGAGTTCATCCAAAACTTCCCTCCCACGATGGGATTAGTTAATTATTAAATTATCCACTTAAATGAACCTTCAAACTTCAACATTTAAATGAAAAAAAAAAAATATAAATGGCTCATTTTAAAGATAATTGATGACATAATATATTTATTTCTAATTGGATTTTGAATAGTGAATTTCTTTTAATGAGTTTAAGTAAAACTTAATTATTTCTAATTATTTTATTAATTAATTCCACTTCTTAGGCATGTTTCTTGGATGACTTTTTGAATAATTTTCTTGGAATTTATTAATGAGTTATAGAAATCAATTAATGAATCCTAATCAATCTCTTAATATAATTAAAGGTAATTAAACATGTGAATAGTGGACACATAATTGATAATTAAACATTATTTAAGTGAAGAGAGGTTTATGAAATTTGGGGTATTTTCCTTATTTTAATCACTTTTCTTAAAATAAAAATATAAAAATTAATATAATATCTATAATTATTATAAAATTTAAAATATAATTAATCAATTCTAGGTAATCCTTAGGTGTTTAAAAAGAAAAAAAATTTAAAATTTTTAACTCACATGTGGGAAAGTCATTACTTAATTAAATTTCTTAATTAATAATGAGTTATCCAATTGTATTAAAATTCTTTCTTTTAGGTGCATTAATGGTTTAATTCCATATAATTTGTATATTTTATTTTCTTATTAAATTATTATTTAAAATGATAAAGGTAATTAATAACTTAACCCTTCTAAATAAAATATAAAATTAATCTAATAGTTGTAATCAACTAAATCAATTCACATATGGGAAAATAGGTTAATCAAACTCTTTCACAAAATCAAATTAAACAAAAAAAATCTCTTTAAGAAATTTTATTCTCTTTAATGATCTTATTTCTTTAAGATTGTCTTTAAAATTAATTAGGATGAATGAATCACATGCTTACATCACTTTATTTCTTTAAAATTAAATGTTGTGTATCATATGAAAATCAATTCCATATCTTTTGAAAAAATATAAATATTTCCTTTATATCAAATTGCATGTTTTTGGAAAAGTAAGAATATGAGTCTATTATCACTATAAATCAAAAATTTTTAAAACTTATAAATTAAAATCAAAAATGAAGGTATGCTACTTATACTTATAAGCTTATATGATTATTTTAAAATGTGTTATGTGATTTTCTTTATTTCTTAACATGTTTGTATAGGATTTGAAATTTATAGATCATTTGAAAAAGAACATAAATGTTAAATCCATTCTATATCATTGCATGTCATGAATTATGGATCTATTACACTTAAATTAAACAATAAAATTAAATAAACAAACAAAATTTTTTTGCATGATTCTTCATGTTTATTTTCTTTTTTGTACATAACATGTATTTGAAAAGTGATATATTAGTCAACATCTATTCACTTTAAGATGTATATAAAAGGTCTTGTACCTTATACATGTAAAAAAAATAATTGAAATACTCACTTTTCTTTGCATGTAAATGTGCATTTGACTAATGGATAAAAGAATCCTTTCACTTAATAAATCATGCATTCATGAAATATCCAAATTTTCCTAAACAACATCTCTTTTGCATTCATCTTTAATGTGCTAAGATTTTTTATTTACATGTATATCTATGCTTAGGATCATTTCATATGCATGGTAAAAATGTTGGAAAGAAATAAAAGGTTGCATGTTTTTTGATAGTAATTCACCTTAATTAATCTTAAAATACCTTTCTAATTGGATAGGTTTATTTAGAGAAAATCTAAGATTATGATTAATTAAAATATAATAAAATATTCACTAAAGAAAAATCACCAATGAATCTACCTTAAAATTACTTAAGATAGGGAGGAAGAGAGGTTCTCATCTCTTTTCCTCTCTTTACAACATAGTAATTAAATATAAGTTCATTCAAACCAAATCAAAATCAAATAAAATTTACAAATCAACTTAAATTACTTAAATGAAACCACCCTCTAAGTTGAATCCTTCACACAAACTCTTAAACTAACTAAAACACATGGCCTTGTACACAAGCTAAGTCACCATTTCTAGCTATATATATGTGCATGGTTTGATGTAATGTTTTAGTCTAGATGTTAGGGTGTATATGCATAAAGGATGAAAGGATGATCTTAGTCTAATCATTATCTTCAGATAGTGCTTAAGTCTTTATAATAAATATAAATACTTTTGTTGTGGTTGCTCATACTCTAAGCATAATCCAAAAATCAGGTGGACTTGGTTACCCAAGTGTGGGGTGCAAAGTCCACTTTATTCATATATGTGGGATTGTGTGGTATGTTTTAATCGTATTTTGCAAGTTTAGTTAGATTTACTTTCCTTTTTCATTTAATTTTGCAATTAAGATTTGAAATGAATGTTATGGGGGATTGGGATGGATATTGGTCATAAGACTATGTTTTCTGCACTATGTGAAACCTTTGTAGCAACCACATTCTAACAAACCAAAAGAAGGAAAGAAAAGAAAGAAAGAAAGAAAGAAATTAAGAAATGAAGAATGAAGAATGAAGACCTCTCATAACATGAATTTTGTCTAAATTGTAATTAATTCATTTGTAATCTGGGTTTTACAAGGGTAGAGCTCAGTTACCCATATTTTTTTGGGTTTGTGCGTGGAGCCCTGACGAGGCCTTTTATTCTTTTGCACTAGCTTTATAAAATTATTTGATGTTTGTTTATCTTGTGCGTTAAGATAACATGTTTTTCCTAGCTTCTTCCTTGCTTTGATGAATGGCTTGGATGCAATTAGTCTCTTAGAAAAAAATAAATTTTCTATCCAATTAATCAACTCAAAATTAAAAATTAATAACTCATAACCTCGCCTAAAGCCTAGGTTATAAATCAAGATAAATTATTTAGCAACCCACGGATGTTGTATGTCTCACATCATGTATAAAAAATCATCTTGCTTCACTCTTGCTTATGGAGTGCTTCCACCTTTGTTAGAGAACTTGGCTTGACCTTTGAGAGCCATGGTGAAAACACACCTCCTTCTTTGATTTTGGCCCATAACCAATTTATCATGCATCGCATATGAATCCCATAACGTGTCAAATAAATTGTCCAAAATGAAAAATAAAACATAACAAAAATTTGCATTAAATTTAAGTCATTATTCATGCCCTACATGATTTAGTCTCTTAAGGAGTGTGTTTAAGGACTTAGTCTCTTTCTAAATAAACAACAACCTAGATATCTTGCAAAAGCATATGACTTACTACATGTATTTAAAATCATAGGAGGAGTTAGTTGGAAGCCACCCAGTGTTATAAATCACTGGGTGGTTTATCCTCTCTTATGGAGATAAATCATATACCTATTTTTACCTTAGATTTAGGTTTTGTCTTAGCCCTCACCAAAGCTCCCTAGATTTAGGTTTAGAGGTTGCTACTTCCCTTTGCGGGATACAAGCATAAATCCTCATCTCTTAGGCATTTCCATGATCTTGTGTTATGGAATTGTAAGCCCTAGATTTCTAATAAAATTCAACTCAAACAATTAACTCTCTTCAAATTTCAAAAATATAAAGCCCAACCATAGGGTAGTTTGGGATGCTTACTAGGCTTCCTAGTATCATAAGCATCTCCCACTTATCTCCTTTTGGTTTTGATAATAACTCCCTCCTCTTGATCAATCCCACTTGATCTTCCAAAAATAAACCAATTGATTGATAGTTTATCTTTGAAATCTTTGGAGACAATGATCATTTACCTTAATCGAGTATTCTTAAGAATTTCATTCCTTAAGATGTAATTAACTATTGGAGTTTGTCTCCATAGGAACTTAACGAACCCATTTAAAATAAATCTTGCTTTACTTTTCATGTAAAGTAGGGGAAGAATCTTTAGTACATCCGAAGACCCATTGTCCTTAGGAGTCCTTATTAGGTGATTAGGTCCATTGAAGGATGGTGACTTCTGTCTCTCAAGATAGTACATCATTCCTCAATGTCATACTCGATCACCCTAATGAGAACATCTGTGGATCTACATGGTGTCCAAACAAGACATGTTATTTTTCTTATCTTTTATTTTTCAAAAGATAGATGAAGATAAAAATATTTCACCACAACCATGCAACGCCCTAACATAAAACTCAAAATGATGAGTTAATTTTAATGCGTGTGTATTAAAGCTTGTGTGGTATGTCCTAACTAAGCATTAATGTTATGATTTTCTAAATATGAAAGGATTTAATTGTATGAGCTTGATTTCACTTTAAGTGGTTTAATTAATTTGAGAATTTTACTTAGTATTTTATTTTATTTCATTTGACTTACAACTAAGTGTTATAAAGAAGAGAAGAAAAAGAGGATCACTCTCTTTCATCCCTAGCTTAAATCATTTCTAAAGTATATTAATTAGCTTAGTTCTCTTTAGTGAATGACTTATTATATATTTTAAATTAATCCTAAGTTTAGGTTTACTTTAAATAATCATATTCAATATGAATGACATATTAAAATTAATTTGATTGAATTACTATCACATGACATATGTTCAACCATTCCTTTCCATTATATGTAACATGCATATGATTAAATCCTAAGTTTACTTACATACAATATGTTTTAGCACACTTGAATGGTGGATATGAGTATGTACATTTAGAGTTTATATTTTCATTTGATTGAATTATCTTATCATTTTAATTTAAATCTATATTTAAATTATTATACAAAATACATAGGGATGAAATTAAAAAGGTATATGTCATTGTTAACTAGGAAAGTGAGGTAATCAAATGACCTCCTTGGGGCTAACTAAAACTCGCATTCAGGATGTCCGTATATACCATTACATTCAACCATCAGAATTTGCATACATAAATAATAAGAAAGAGAACTTTAAATCACATGATCAATTAATTCAATCACTTGAGCAATTGCAAATGCATGTATTTTTTGGTAAAAGAAAAGGAGTTCTAATTCCATAATTAAATAGACACACATTCATAAGTGATATAAGCTAGCACATATCATTGTTAACCAGGGAAGTGAGGTAATGAAATGACCTCCTTGGGGCTACTCAAAGCTTCGTATTCCCAGGATGTCCATACTAAATATTTGCTTTTCTCAAATACATATGGATGTATACATAAATAATGAAAAGAGAACCATGCAAAGGTATTATTTTTTCTTGATTGAAACATTTATGCATATGGCTTAAAGCTCTTATCCAAATTATAATGTAGAAATACATGTAAATAAAATCAAATAAGTATTTGTCACTGTTAACCAGGGAAGTAAGGTAATCAAATGACCTCCTTGAGGCTAACTAAAGCCTCATATTCTTGGGATGTCCAGACTATATACCTATTAACATTCAAATGCATGTAAAGCTACACATGAATTAAAGAAAATAAAGCTTCAATCCATACACTTAAGGAATAATCAGATACATTTCCTATATATTTATAACTAGCATTTATAGCATATGCAATCATTCATTTATAAGCAATATGAAAAAGTGGATTTAATAGTGATAATAGCCACACATATATCAAATTAAATCAACACATGCAAGCTTGACATTAAGGAAACCATTTAATTTAATTAATTTGCAAAAGATGAATGCATGAATTAGATGACATACAACATTTAATATTATTGGAGAGGAATAAATAAACATAAGCATATGATTTCATTCAACTAAATTAATTCTTAAAGACAATCATATCAAATAAAATTATTTAAAGCAAACTAAAGCTTTTTGATATTATTTTTAATTTGATATTTAACTTTATTTAAGGAAAGAGAGGAAAAGGTTTGCTAATCCAAATCCCATCCCATGTTTGTAGGTTAATTTGAATAATGGGAAGGTAATTAGGTTGATTTTATGGATTAAGTTAAGATATGAATTAAATCAATTAATTAACCCTTATCTATGTTACTTTACTATAATTATCTAAATAATTTGAGCCATTGTAATATGCAAATGAATTGAAAAGTAAATTAGCAATGATCCTATGAAATCAAAGGGTCTAATGCAAGGCTCACAATTAATTACTAATTAGGCTTAAGAACTTAATTAATTACTTTTATGATTTTCTCACACATATGGACAAATCATAATTTCATTAAATCTCTTTAGGCTATTGAACACCTAAAGATCTACATATGAATTAATTATATTCATATGTATTTTGAAATTTTATTAAACTAATTAAGTAATTAATTAATCCATTAATCCTTAATTAATTTCTCTTGAAAAAGTGAAGGAAATTTAGGGAAAAGATTAGGAGAGAAGCCCCAATCTAATTCCCTAAGCCTCCTTACTATTAAATAATGATAAATGACCCAATTAATTAAGCAAGTTGCTGTTCATATGGTTAATTATCACTTAATCAAGTTAATGAGATAATTAGGGCTTAATCAATCAACTTTCTCAATTAATCAACCAATAAATCCCAAGAAAAATAAGGGTGGCAGAGATCATTCCCCTAAACAATCTCAAAATTTGAGGTATTACTTAATTAATTAATGAGTAATTAAGGTAATTAATGTTTCAATTAAACCTTAATTAAGCCAAAATTATAATTCAAATTTAATTAACAATAATTTTAATGGATTCCTTTATGAAATATGTTTAAAATGAGCCTTTGTTCATTTTTTTGGATTTTTCTATAATTTGTTATGAATTATGAAAGTTTCAGCCCTAAAAATGGATTAAATAGCCTAAATTAAGCCTTAATTCCATCGGTGCCATGTGGCGCACTGACGCGACGTGCTTTCCACGTGGTGCTACAGGATTGGCTAATTAAGTAGTCACATCACGGCTGACTTGGATGGCGGTGGGATGCCGCGATTAAAGAAGGATTAAATGGATGATCTAATGTGATCTGAACACGGTCGTCCATTCCGATCACACGGAACGGATGACCCACGATCTCTCTTCCCACGAGCAATGAACGATGAAGCCCGTTCACCATGGATCACTCGATCTGAGCTTACTCAAGCTTAGATTCACTCCAAAATAACTCCACACCTTCGCACGAGGGATCCACGAAGATCCAACGGCTAAGATCGGCTCACAAGCAAATTTTCTTCACAAAAAGCTCCAACATATTTTTGCCTAAACCTCAGTTTTAATTGATTTAACTCACCGGACCTAAGAATGGTGATTTGCATGCTTGAGGAAGCTTCACCTAGTTGAGATGAAGCCCTGTTGAGCAGCACTTGGATTGGTTCCACCTGCTCAAGGACAAGATTTCCTCTTTGGATGCTCGGCTTTGATCAAGTCCATCCTCCGATGGTCTGAGCTTGAAGGAAGGCTTGCTTGTCTTCCCTGTGTGGGCGGTGTGTAAGAGCAATTGGGTTTTGATTGAGAAATGGGGAAGTTGGAATCAAGGATGAGCTCCCCTATTTCGGCTTTGCACGGGAAGAGAAAATTCAAAGTGGGGAGAGCTTGGAATCATTTTAGAGCTTGCTAGGGAGTTTCATTTCTCTCTTTTGAGTGCAGATAAAGCAAATGGTGTGATTTCCTGAGAATTAAGAGGGTATACCCCTCAATTGGATGAGGTGGATGGACGGGATTGCTTCCTCAAATTTGGCTAGCCAGCCATCATCAGGGAGTCAGAGGGGTCATAATTAAGTTCACGTGGCATGCCATGAGTTGAGGAATGCTTAGAGGTTGTTCAAGGCTTGTTATGGCTGATGGTTATTCCTTGGAACCATTGGGTTCTTCGCTTGGGAGGGAGGTGAGTTAACTCATCTCTCTTTTGTCCATGGCAAGCCTAGCCCACTTAAAATAGGGTAAGTGGGTAGGCGAGACCCAAAAATGGGTGCTTGATGGTTGCCAAGGATGATAGGAGAGTGAACTTTACTAATGTTGGTGAAATCTCACATGGGGAGGCATATCCAAGGGGATCACTTGGGTTTGGCTGAATTTGGGATGACCTAGGATGGGTTTGGGTGGGTTAGGTCAGTTGCAAGGTCTCATGGGTTGGTTTCATGGGTTTTGGCTGGGTCATATTGGGTTAGATTTATTAATTGGTCAAATTGGATCAAATCAAGGGCTTAGGTTCAAAATGAAAATTTGAAATATTTTTGTTCAAGTGGTTTCAATTAATTTGGCCTAGGTTTGAATTTGGCTCATTTGAATTCATATAGGTCAAATGGATCAAGTTGACCAATTTGACCAAATTGGCCAAATTGGCTTGGGTTGGGTGTTGGTTCAAGTTCAATTGGTTAAATGTAGGCTTTGGTTTGAATTAATTTGGATTTAATTTGGATTTTGTCCTATTAGACCCTTTAGGTCAATTTGGGCTAAGTGGGTCAATTGCGCTAGGTTGGGTTCAATTGATCAAATTGAAGCTTTGGTCAAGTTCAACAATAAATTTGGAATGAACTTGAGCCATTGGTAGCAATCAATTTGGGTTAGATCATGATTTGACCCATTTTGGCCTTTTAGGCCAATTTGGGTCAACTTTGCTCAAATGGCCAATTAGGTTTGGTTTTATTTAATTAATGGTCAAGTCATGTTGAATCATTGATTATGAGTTGGTGTAAATTAATGGTTTGAATCAATTTGGTGTAGGATGAGTTTTGGATAGTTTGGATTTCATATGGGCTATGGGTTGACTTGGTCAAATGACCAAATTAACTTTGTTTGACCCAATTTAAAGCAATTGATCATCCTAGGGTGATCAATGATTATGGTATGAGGTTTGGATGAGCTCGGTTCAATCCAATTTGGGTTGGATTAGAACTTAGTTCATAAGGATTCTTTAGGCCACTTTAGGTCAAGTGGGCCTAAATGGTTCAATTGGCTTGATTTTATTTTGATTAAGGTTTAGTTGGATTTATATATGAGTTTAAGATTGAAATATAAATCCAACTTCAATTAATTTGGGCTATGATAGTTTTTGGTTCATTTGAAAATTTCAAGTCAAAAGGGCTAAGTTTGGTTTGACTTGGGTTGATTTCAATTTGGCTTGATAATTAAGTTTCATTTATATTTGGATATGTGATTGAAGAAATGATTGATTCAAGAGAAAATCCATTGATTTTGGCTTGATTTATGTGGGTTTTGGCCAAGTTCAAGGAATTAGCTTAAAGGGTTTGAATTAGGTTTG